>JAXIVD010004858.1:15000-27500 GCA_036785275.1 Cancer borealis | reverse complement strand
ATTCTCGTTTCCACATTAAAAGCGTAATGAATATGATATTGGTGTTCAGTACGTAATATCCTTGTAAAATATATTTGGATTAACTTAGTTTCAGAGGTGACACCAAAAACCAAGATTTATTTATTTATATCTTTCCACACTCAAATCAACAGAACAGCAGCAGTACTCTCGCTACGAACCGCTTGCACTTCTGCCTCCCTAACAAGGCTAAAAAGATTTTGTCACGCATCCCGATGGCGAAATCCTCCCGGCAAACCCATATTTACATTACTACACACCCTTATCTATAGAACAGCATCCTCACTGTCATTCGCTAAGACTGCACCGTAAAAAGAATATAGAGGTTTCGTCACGCAACGTAACATCCGAAAGTAACCTCAAGACGGTCTTGTGTGCAGTTGTACACAAAAGTAACTGTCGAACTTGAACGTATCATCGAAAAATAACACGTCAGAGTCTTGTGCAGTTGCACTCAAAAACAAGTGTCGAACTTAAACGTATCATCGAAAAGTATCACAAAAGTAACCTCAAGTCGCAAAACTAACACGTCAGACAGTCTTGAGACTATAGAAATCCTCCACGTATACTGACGGTAAATCATTACAAGGCCTTTCTACTGGTATTAAAAGAAAATCTTCTTGGGCTTTACTTCTCGAGATATTTAAATTTGAAGAAAAAAAATATAATTACATTTCACCATATATATTTTACGCCACTAAACACATCCCACCCGCTAAGGGAATACATTACTTTTCTTCTACAAGTACGCAATAAAAAATTTCCAAACTAAGGCTCATTAAGAAAATCTGTTTGTAGCATTTACAAGCTCGCAGCCTACTCTATTTGCACTAAGAATATCAACGTTCTATCTTAAATACTAACACAAATACATGGTAGCATTAATAATTTTCACTCGTGGGCTCCAGCACATAGTTGCTTGTTTTAGGTAGTTTCACCTGGCCCGGTGAGATAGTCTAGGTTCATTACGGATATGTGGTGAGACAGGCTAGGAAAGTGTCTGTCTCTTTCTCTCTCTGTGTCTGTCTCTTTCTCTCTCTGTGTCTGTCTCTGTCTCTTTCTCTGTGTCTGTCTCTGTCTCTTTCTCTGTCTCTTTCTCTCTCTCTCTCTGTCTCTTTCTCTTTCTCTCTCTGTCTCTTTCTCTCTCTCTCTGTCTCTTTCTCTGTCTCTTTCTCTCCCTGTCTCTGTCTCTTTCTTTCTCTGTCTCTTTCTCTCTCTGTGTCTGTCTCTGTCTCTTTCTCTCTCTGTGTCTATCTCTGTCTCTTTCTTTCTCTTTCTCTCTCTGTGTCTGTCTCTGTCTCTTTCTCTCTCTCTCTGTGTCTATCTCTGTCTCTTTCTCTCTCTCTTTCTCTCCCTGTCTCTGTCTCTTTCTCTCTCTCTTTCTCTGTCTCTTTCTCTCTCTGTGTCTGTCTCTTTCTCTCTCTGTGTCTATCTCTGTCTCTTTCTCTCCCTGTCTCTTTCTCTCCCTGTCTCTTTCTCTCTCTGTGTCTATCTCTGTCTCTTTCTCTCCCTGTCTCTTTCTCTCTCTGTCTCTTTCTCTCCCTGTCTCTTTCTCTCTCTGTGTCTATCTCTGTCTCTTTCTCTCCCTGTCTCTTTCTCTCTCTGTGTCTATCTCTGTCTCTTTCTCTCCCTGTCTCTCTCTCTTTCTCTGTCTCTTTCTCTCTCTGTGTCTGTCTCTTTCTCTCTCTGTGTCTATCTCTGTCTCTCTCTGTGTCTATCTCTGTCTCTTTCTCTCCCTGTCTCTTTCTCTCTCTGTGTCTATCTCTGTCTCTTTCTCTCTCTGTCTCTTTCTCTTTCTCTCTCTCTGTCTCTTTCTCTTTCTCTTTCTCTCTCTGTCTCTTTCTCTCTCTGTGTCTGTCTCTGTCTCTTTCTCTCTCTGTGTCTGTCTCTTTCTCTCTCTCTGTCTCTTTCTCTTTCTCTCTCTGTCTCTTTCTCTCTCTGTCTCTTTCTCTCTCTGTGTCTGTCTCTTTCTCTTTCTTTCTGTCTCTTTCTCTCACTGTGTCTGTCTCTTTCTCTGTCTCTTTCTTTCTCTGTCTCTTTCTCTCTCTGTCTCTTTCTCTCTCTGTGTCTGTCTCTTTCTCTTTCTTTCTGTCTCTTTCTCTCACTGTGTCTGTCTCTTTCTCTTTCTTTCTGTCTCTTTCTCTCACTGTGTCTGTCTCTTTCTCTGTCTCTGTCTCTTTCTCTCTCTGTCTCTTTCTCTCTCTGTGTCTGTTTCTTTCTCTTTCTTTCTGTCTCTTTCTCTCACTGTGTCTGTCTCTGTCTCTTTCTCTCTCTGTGTCTGTTTCTTTCTCTTTCTTTCTGTCTCTTTCTCTCACTGTGTCTGTCTCTGTCTCTGTCTCTTTCTCTCTCTGTGTTTGTCTCGCGTCGCGCCGCCTCCTCCAATTTTAGTACGGGAAGGACTTACTATCCGTTACAGTTGCTAGAGGTAGGTAACCTTGTTCACTCAGAGCTCTCCCGCAGTCTCAATGCAGCAGGCGGTGAAACATTGTCCCGCGCCGCCTCCTCCAAGTTTAGTACGGGAAGGACTTACTATCCGTTACAGTTGCTAGAGGTAGGTAACCTTGTTCACTCAGAGCTCTCCCGCAGTCTCAATGCAGCAGGCGGTGAAACATTGTCCCGCGCCGCCTCCTCCAAGTTTAGTACGGTAAGGACTTACTATCCGTTACAGTTGCTAGAGGTTAGGTAACCTTGTTCACTCAGAGCCTCTCCCGCAGTCTCAATGCAGCAGGCGGTGAAACATTGTCCCGCGCCGCCTCCTCCAAGTTTAGTACGGCAAGGACTTACTATCCGTTACAGTTGCTAGAGGTAAGTAACCTTGTTCACTCAGAGCCTCTCCCGCAGTCTCAATGCAGCAGGCGGTGAAACATTGTCCGGCGCCGCCTCCTCCAAGTTTAGTACGGCAAGGACTTACTATCCGTTACAGTTGCTAGAGGTAGGTAACCTTGTTCAATCAGAGCTCTCCCGCAGTCTCAATGCAGCAGGCGGTGAAACATTGTCCCGCGCCGCCTCCTCCAAGTTTAGTACGGCAAGGACTTACTATCCGTTACAGTTGCTAGAGGTTAGGTAACCTTGTTCACTCAGAGCCTCTCCCGCAGTCTCAATGCAGCAGGCGGTGAAACATTGTCCCGCGCCGCCTCCTTCCAAGTTTAGTACGGCAAGGACTTACTATCCGTTACAGTTGCTAGAGGTAGGTAACCTTGTTCACTCAGAGCTCTCCCGCAGTCTCAATGCAGCAGGCGGTGAAACATTGTCCGGCGCCGCCTCCTCCAAGTTTAGTACGGGAAGGACTTACTATCCGTTACAGTTGCTAGAGGTAGGTAACCTTGTTCACTCAGAGCTCTCCCGCAGTCTCAATGCAGCAGGCGGTGAAACATTGTCCCGCGCCGCCTCCTCCAAGTTTAGTACGGTAAGGACTTACTATCCGTTACAGTTGCTAGAGGTTAGGTAACCTTGTTCACTCAGAGCCTCTCCCGCAGTCTCAATGCAGCAGGCGGTGAAACATTGTCCCGCGCCGCCTCCTCCAAGTTTAGTACGGCAAGGACTTACTATCCGTTACAGTTGCTAGAGGTAGGTAACCTTGTTCACTCAGAGCTCTCCCGCAGTCTCAATGCAGCAGGCGGTGAAACATTGTCCCGCGCCGTCTCCTCCAAGTTTAGTACGGGAAGGACTTACTATCCGTTACAGTTGCTAGAGGTAGGTAACCTTGTTCACTCAGAGCCTCTCCCGCAGTTATAGTGCGAGATGGTATCTCCATACATTGCTTAACGGCTAGTTACCACCTTGACGGAAGAAAACTGCGGGAGAGGCGAGCCTTGTCGCTAAGAGACTCACAATCTGGCCGTGATTAGAAATGTTGTAGTCTTACCAAATATTACCAGACTACCAGATATCACTAAGAAAAACTGAGTATACCATCGTCTTCGTCATACAATGATGCACATGATGAAATAAAAAAAATAACATTAAAACGACATTTGCTACAAAATAATTGAAGGAAAAAAAAATAGCGCATAAAGAATTTTTTCAAATGTTCTCCTTCAACTCGCTGTTTCTCACATTTATTAAGCTCGTATTGTATTTTCAAATCCAGGTTCATAATCTGCACTCATTGACGATCAGTATGATGTACCATAACAACTGATATAAAATATTGTAGTTGGTTAAAAAGGCAGATAAAAAAATACTGTCAAATCTACAAGAAAACCGTCCAAGGCGGGTTTTCAAGGATTCGAATTTAACGACCATTTAAACCACTCATTATTTTTTCCACCACCATGTGTTACATACCGTAGCCATCAGCAAGCCTTCCACTACTCGAAGCAATAATTGGAAATTCAATGTAAGCTAATATAACCGAGTTACGAAGTGGTGAAGCACAACATGTCAAAACATTTCTTTATGCGCTATTTCATTCTACCTCGATTATATTCTAATAGATAAAGAAATAAAGCTGTCAATTGTAGCTCATCATATGCACCATTCTATCACCTACACGATGGTTGTTTTCATTTTTCTAACCGACGTCTGACACTTCCGTAATAACCGATAATATTGCAACATTGTTCAACTCCATCCTCACGTCGACCCCAACCCTCACTCTCCCGGTCTTACACACCGGGAACACCTCTCACACGCCTTAACTAACACAGCGCCTCACACACACACACACACACACACACACACACACACACACAAAAAGATATATATATTTAAATCAATTCAACAAATAGAACATAGAAATCGATTCAGTTACTACTACTAACCCTCCCGATATGTAAGAGCGGGAACACCTCTCACACGCCTTATTAACTAACTAACACACAGCAGCGTCACACACACAAATACATAGAGAAGACATTAAACAAAACACACAAATTCAATCACGCACTAGTAACAACACAACAACACGGTCTTTTTATAAGTCCAAATAGGAACATGTGTGGCTTGTGGACAAACAAAAACGCTAAACAGATGCATATCCGAAGGGTGGTTTTAAAAAAAGTACGGAATTCGATAAAGAATTCCATTTTTTTATCTCCACGGATACGCAAATGTGGCGGCAAACATTATACCTCTTGTATACAGCAGAAAAAAACAATTAACATACTGTAAAGCTTGATACTACTACGTTTACCTTGTACAAACAATGTCCCGGGCTCGCAACAGAGGAGGCAGTCGGGGTGCGAGAAACTTATCGTGGCTCTACCGCTCTCAGTCGCCGCCCGGCGCTGCCAACGGGGGAGAAACCAGTCACGAGAAACAATGGAGTGTGTGTATAGTGAGCCTCCTATATCTCCCGCGCTGCCAACCTGGAGACAGCAAGGAGTGACGAGAGAGAGTGTATAGCGAGCCGCCTCGCTCTCCCGCGCTGCCAACGTGGGGACAGCAAGGAGTGACGAGAGTGGGTGTATAACGAGCCGCCTCGCTCTCCCGCGCTGCCAACGTGGAGACAGCAAGGAGTGACGAGAGAGAGTGTATAGTGAGCCGCCCCGCTCTCCCGCGCTGCCAACGTGGAGACAGCAAGGAGTGACGAGAGAGAGGGTATAGCGAGCCGTCCCGCTCTCCCGCGCTGCCAACGTGGAGATGGCAAGGAGTGACGAGAGAGAGTGTATAGTGAGCCGTCCCGCTCTCCCGCGCTGCCAACGTGGAGATGGCAAGGAGTGACGAGAGAGAGTGTATAGTGAGCCGTCCCGCTCTCCCGCGCTGCCAACGTGGAGACGGCAAGGAGTGACGAGAGAGAGTGTATAGTGAGCCGTCCCGCTCTCCCGCGCTGCCAACGTGGAGACGGCAAGGAGTGACGAGAGAGAGTGTATAGCGAGCCGTCCCGCTCTCCCGCGCTGCCAACGTGGAGACAGCAAGGAGTGACGAGAGAGAGGGTAAGCGAGCCGTCCCGCTCTCCCGCGCTGCCAACGTGGAGATGGCAAGGAGTGACGAGAGAGAGTGTATAGTGAGCCGTCCCGCTCTCCCGCGCTGCCAACGTGGAGATGGCAAGGAGTGACGAGAGAGAGTGTATAGTGAGCCGCCCCGCTCTCCCGCGCTGCCAACGTGGAGACAGCAAGGAGTGACGAGAGAGAGGGTATAGCGAGCCGTCCCGCTCTCCCGCGCTGCCAACGTGGAGATGGCAAGGAGTGACGAGAGAGAGTGTATAGCGAGCCGTCCCGCTCTCCCGCGCTGCCAACGTGGGGACAGCAAGGAGTGACGAGAGGGAATATATAGCGAGCCGCCCCGCTCTCCCGCGCTGGCCAACGTGGAGACAGCAAGGAGTGACGAGAGAGAGTGGAGAAAATGTTTCTCCCGGGCTAGGAAGACGGGACATGCTCGGTAGGCGATGGGTGAGCGCGGGATGGAGTTGCCAGTGAGGAGAATCGGTCTCCCGCGCTACCAGCGCGGGGAGTTGCCGGCGGAGCGGGGCTGGTTTTGGACACGAGAACGGGCCGAGCGGGGCCCAAAGTGGCTTAAAATTTCCAATGTGGAGCGCGGGGCCAACTCGCCCCGCTCTCTTTCATGCTGCACCAAGCTTGGGCGCGGTAAAGGTAGCCGCTACCCCCAGGGAAGACTAACACGAGTTCGACCTGAAAAATATAGTAGGGAGGCGAGGTTGCTGGATCAACCTCAGTGCCGTCCCTCACGCTGAATGCTGCATACGTGCGTCAGACATCAGTCCTAACCACTTGGTTCTCTCTACCTATTACTAAGAAGGTACCGAGGCTATATACTAAGGGTGGCGGTTAGTGATTGAGATGCACTGGTGACGACCATTGGCACATCGAGCGTGTTAACGTGGTGGCGTAAAACACTGCTAGAGAGAGCAAAGGCCACGCACAACTTATATATATTTCTATATATATACGTATACATATGAACCACCCACATATTCTGCGTGCAGACTTTTACGACTGTCTCATGCAACACCCCCTCTCCTTTTGGAAGAGAAGCTCCACGGCATTAGCTGTGGCTCCTCGTGGCGGCGCACATGATGATATGGTGTTAGCTAAAGCGGGGAGCCTTCAATGCAGCGACCCCTCTTACTTTGTGATGGTTACTCCACTACCCGTGCGATAACTCATCCCGTAGGTTAAAGAATCATCACTTTAACCTCTCTACACTGACGCAGCTTCTAACGAACGGTCAGTTGGAACGAAGCACACTTTTGTTTCTTTTCGTGAGCAAAGACGGGTTATAAACGTTTCCCAGCAGCTTACAACTACTACCACAAACTTGGATGGTGTAACGTACGTTATTTCCATTCCCCCCTTAGAGAGAAGGGACGCTTGAATGGTGTAACGTACGTTATTTCCATATCACCCTTAGAGAGAAGGGACGCTAGAATGGTGTAACGTACGTTATTTCCATTCCCCCCTTAGAGAGAAGGGACACACTTGAATGGTGTAACGAAGGTTATTTCCATTTCCCCCTTAAAGAGAAGGGACGCGGCGTCGCGGGCCAATGCTGCCAATGGACGCTTAGCGCTATTACTAAACATTACAATCAAAAAGTTTTGATGTAACATAGCTACCTGGTTGATCCTGCCAGTAGTCATATGCTTGTCTCAAAGATTAAGCCATGCATGTCTAAGTACAAGCCGATTTAAGGCGAAACCGCGAATGGCTCATTAAATCAGCTATGATTCATTGGATCTGTACCCACACTTACTTGGATAACTGTGGTAATTCTAGAGCTAATACATGCACCACGTCTCTGACCGCAAGGGAAGAGCGCTTTTATTAGTTCAAAACCGGTCGGACTTCGGTCCGTCACCCCACCGTGTTGAATCTGAATAACTTGTCGCTGAGCGCACGGTCTCCGCACCGGCGCCGCCTCTTTCAAGTGTCTGCCTTATCAGCTTTCGATTGTAGGTTATACGCCTACAATGGCTATAACGGGTAACGGGGAATCAGGGTTCGATTCCGGAGAGGGAGCCTGAGAAACGGCTACCACATCTAAGGAAGGCAGCAGGCACGCAAATTACCCACTCCCGGCACGGGGAGGTAGTGACGAAAAATAACGATGCGAGACTCATCCGAGGCCTCGCAATCGGAATGAGTACACTTTAAATCCTTTAACGAGGATCTATTGGAGGGCAAGTCTGGTGCCAGCAGCCGCGGTAATTCCAGCTCCAATAGCGTATATTAAAGTTGTTGCGGTTAAAAAGCTCGTAGTTGGATTTCAGTTCTGGACTGACGGTTCACCGCCCGGTGCATACTGTCACGCTCCGAACAGCCACAACAGCCCGCTGGCTCGCACGGGGTGCTCTTCATCGAGTGTCCCGCGTGGCCGGCAGAGTTTACTTTGAAAAAATTAGAGTGCTCAAAGCAGGCTACACTGACGGCCTGAATGCCTATGCATGGAATAATGGAATAGGACCTCGGTTCTATTTTGTCGGTTTTCTGAACCCGAGGTAATGACTAATAGGAACAGGCGGGGGCATTCGTATTGCGACGCTAGAGGTGAAATTCTTGGACCGTCGCAAGACGAACTACTGCGAAAGCATTTGCCAAGGATGTTTTCATTAATCAAGAACGAAAGTTAGAGGTTCGAAGGCGATCAGATACCGCCCTAGTTCTAACCATAAACGATGCTGACCAGCGATCCGCCGGCGTTATTCCCATGACCCGGCGGGCAGCTTCCGGGAAACCAAAGTCTTTGGGTTCCGGGGGAAGTATGGTTGCAAAGCTGAAACTTAAAGGAATTGACGGAAGGGCACCACCAGGAGTGGAGCCTGCGGCTTAATTTGACTCAACACGGGGAACCTCACCAGGCCCAGACACCGGAAGGATTGACAGATTGAGAGCTCTTTCTCGATTCGGTGGGTGGTGGTGCATGGCCGTTCTTAGTTGGTGGAGCGATTTGTCTGGTTAATTCCGATAACGAACGAGACTCTGGCCTACTAACTAGTCGACGGATCTCCAGCAATTGGTGTCCAGTTCGCAGCTTCTTCTTAGAGGGATAAGCGGCAATTCTAGCCGCACGAGATTGAGCAATAACAGGTCTGTGATGCCCTTAGATGTTCTGGGCCGCACGCGCGCTACACTGAAGGGATCAACGTGTCCTCCCCCTCCGAGAGGAGCGGGTAACCCGTTGAAATCCTTTCATGATAGGGATTGGGGTTTGCAATTGTCTCCCATGAACGAGGAATTCCCAGTAAGCGCAAGTCATGAGCTTGCGTTGATTACGTCCCTGCCCTTTGTACACACCGCCCGTCGCTACTACCGATTGAATGATTTAGTGAGGCCTTCGGACTGGCGCTCTTGGATGCCGGGCCCTCGGTTCGCCGTTGGGTCTCTCGGCGCCTCGAGCTGACGGAAAGATGTCCAAACTTGATCATTTAGAGGAAGTAAAAGTCGTAACAAGGTTTCCGTAGGTGAACCTGCGGAAGGATCATTAACGTGTTTGCTTGCAGCAACAAAAACCAAAAAATTCGGGTGGCCGGGTACCGACCAAAAAAAAAAAAATTGACCGATGCATCAATTTTTGGCGGCCCGGCCTGAGAACAGGCAAACAGTGCCGCAGCTCAACCCACACTCTTCTCTTCTGTCCATTGTGGACAGAGGTAGACCATTACTCACACCACCGGTACTCCAACCAACCGACGTACGCTAGGTTGGCCGACTTTTATCGGGCAAAGTTTCCGAATGATAGCGGTCACTTAACGTCGTCGGGAGGTGTCACCGGCTGGTAACGAGGTACTTCTCACAAACCTGTGACTATCTATTTAAACCCAGTATACTACGTCTTCCCACTATCGTCTCCCGAGGCAGAGATGGCGGAAGTCTTGAAAGTCGGCAATTGAGACTGACGTAATGACAAAAATCACAACTCTTAACGGTGGATCACTCGGCTCGTGGGTCGATGAAGACCGCAGCAAGCTGCGTGTCGGTATGTGAATCGCAAGAATACCAGATACATCGACAAGTCGAACGCACATTGCGGCGGCGGCACTCTCATGTGCTGCCGTCACTCCTACACGAGGGTCGGATATCAAATCCAATACATCGGCTTTGTTACCACCGGCAGAGTAGTAGTAGTAGTAGTAGTAGTAGCAGCTTTGTCTCTACTCTCTCTCTCTCTCTCTACTGCGTGCGTGGCATTGACCGCCTTGGGGAGGTTCGCCTCTTTGACGAGAGTCAAATTGGCGTTCCCTAAAGATGTGCTGCCAAGCCAAAGTCATATATCTGTGGACTTGGTGGCAAGGACCATGTACAGACATACAACGCTTACGCGCTGTTTTGTTTGTCGCCGTCCATGCCTGTTGCCTCGTTTCCCTCCAAGGAAGGACAGAGGCTCTGTTGCATGCTAAAGTCGCGTATGGGCGTCTTGAAGGCGACCGGGTCGGTTTATACTACTTACACCTCGGTTCGTTAGCTGCAGCACCCATCCTTATCAAACCTTAATGGGAACGGGCGCACACAAACCAAAACTGGAAGCCAGTGACTACTTTATAGTAGTCGCTACTGCTCCAATGTCGACCTCGTGTTAGGGTAGAGTACCCGCCAAATTTAAGCATATTAATAAGCGGAGGAAAAGAAACCAACAGGGATTCCCTTAGTAAGGGCGACTGAACTGGGAAAAGCCCAGCGCATAACCTGGCGTCGTGACCCGGCGCCAGGGGTGTTGCGTTTCGGAGGGTCCGGCACGCAGTCTCTCACCGCCTAAGTTATGCTTGAAAGCGGCCACTACCCATGGAGGGTGACAGGCCCGTGTGGCGGCGCCCGCGAGGGTACACGAGAGATTGTCGGAAAGGGCCTCTCCGTAGAGTCGGGTTGCTTGAAAATGCAGCCCTAAGCAGGTGGTAAACTCCATCTAAGGCTAAATATGACCACGAGACCGATAGCGAACAAGTACCGTGAGGGAAAGTTGAAAAGAACTTTGAAGAGAGAGTTCAAGAGTACGTGAAACCGTTAAGAGCCAAACGGGTGGGACCTCGAAGGTCGAACCGAGGGGATTCAGCTCGTCGGCCAAAGCCGGCTGGACGTTGGGATTCGCTTATGCGACCCAGGAACTCTTGGGCGTGCCCACGTTCAAGCCGGCGCCGGCGGGCGTATTTCCCCTCGTGATGTAGGTCGCCGCGACCCGTTGCTGGGGACGTCTAAGGCCCGGGCGGACTGGTACCCCAACGTCGTGCACTTTTAGTGCCGGCGAAGGGGGAAACCTCCGGTGTCCTGGCTGCCCTGCGACGGTCGTGTAGCAGAGGGGCGCATCCACGCCAATACTTCCTCTCGCGGCGTGCAAAAGGTCGGTGACCCACCCGACCCGTCTTGAAACACGGACCAAGGAGTCTAACATGTGTGCGAGTCATTGGGCGCACTAAACCCAAAGGCGCAATGAAAGTGAAAGGGGGGTGTCCCGGCTTCGGTCGGTGGCGCCCTCCGGGGCCGATCCCTGACCGGCCGATGCCGCCGGGTCTCCCATACCAAAGCGAGGTCATTCCAAAAGAGGTGCGCGGGGTGAGTCCCTCTCCCCTGTTGTCTACCTCTGGCTTCGTGGGTTGCCCGGCGCGCTCGGTGGTCCGAGCATGCTCGCCTGTACGCAGGGGGGCGCAGGCCCGGGACTTGCCATACGACGCCGTCGCGCGAATCTGTTGTTGGCCTCATCGGCTCTGCTTGGGCTCTCGGTTGGTGTGCCGCGTGTCTTTGGGCGGGCTTTGGGCGGGGGCTTCACGGCTTCTTCCTGGGTTCGTCCGGCGCGGTTACGCCTTCTGATCCTGCTCTGTCCGGAGTGGCCTAGCGCGTGTGCTGTCGGCAAGTACCATGAGCAGACATGTTGGGACCCGAAAGATGGTGAACTATGCCTGGCCAGGATGAAGCCAGAGGAAACTCTGGTGGAGGTCCGTAGCAATTCTGACGTGCAAATCGATTGTCAGAGCTGGGTATAGGGGCGAAAGACTAATCGAACCATCTAGTAGCTGGTTCCCTCCGAAGTTTCCCTCAGGATAGCTGGTACTCGCGGAAACAAAGGAGTTTCATCCGGTAAAGCGAATGATTAGAGGTCTTGGGGACGAAACGTCCTCAACCTATTCTCAAACTTTAAATGGGTGAGATGCCGAGCTTGCTTGAATGCTGAAGCTTCGGCGACTAATCCGAGTATCTAGTGGGCCATTTTTGGTAAGCAGAACTGGCGCTGTGGGATGAACCAAACGTCGAGTTAAGGGGCCTAAACGAATGCTCATCTAGACCCCATCGAAAGGCGTTGGTTGCTATAGACAGCAGGACGGTGGCCATGGAAGTTGGAATCCGCTAAGGAGTGTGTAACAACTCACCTGCCGAAGCAACTAGCCCTTAAAATGGTATGGCGCTCAAGCATTCTCCCGATACTCGACCGCCGGTGGCACTAAAGGCCAAGCTTCCCTCTTAGCGGGGGGAGGCCCAGGTCTCCAAGCCCCGGCGAGTAGGAGGGTCGCAGGGGTGAGCGCTGAAGGGATCCGGCGTGAGCCGGCCTGGAGCCGCCCCTGGTGCAGATCTTGGTGGTAGTAGCAAATAGTCGAG
>JAXIVD010004858.1:0-10000 GCA_036785275.1 Cancer borealis | reverse complement strand
GTGTCTGTCTCTTTCTCTCTCTGTGTCTGTCTCTTTCTCTCTCTGTGTCTGTCTCTGTCTCTTTCTCTGTGTCTGTCTCTGTCTCTTTCTCTGTCTCTTTCTCTCTCTCTCTCTGTCTCTTTCTCTTTCTCTCTCTGTCTCTTTCTCTCTCTCTCTGTCTCTTTCTCTGTCTCTTTCTCTCCCTGTCTCTGTCTCTTTCTTTCTCTGTCTCTTTCTCTCTCTGTGTCTGTCTCTGTCTCTTTCTCTCTCTGTGTCTATCTCTGTCTCTTTCTTTCTCTTTCTCTCTCTGTGTCTGTCTCTGTCTCTTTCTCTCTCTCTCTGTGTCTATCTCTGTCTCTTTCTCTCTCTCTTTCTCTCCCTGTCTCTGTCTCTTTCTCTCTCTCTTTCTCTGTCTCTTTCTCTCTCTGTGTCTGTCTCTTTCTCTCTCTGTGTCTATCTCTGTCTCTTTCTCTCCCTGTCTCTTTCTCTCCCTGTCTCTTTCTCTCTCTGTGTCTATCTCTGTCTCTTTCTCTCCCTGTCTCTTTCTCTCTCTGTCTCTTTCTCTCCCTGTCTCTTTCTCTCTCTGTGTCTATCTCTGTCTCTTTCTCTCCCTGTCTCTTTCTCTCTCTGTGTCTATCTCTGTCTCTTTCTCTCCCTGTCTCTCTCTCTTTCTCTGTCTCTTTCTCTCTCTGTGTCTGTCTCTTTCTCTCTCTGTGTCTATCTCTGTCTCTCTCTGTGTCTATCTCTGTCTCTTTCTCTCCCTGTCTCTTTCTCTCTCTGTGTCTATCTCTGTCTCTTTCTCTCTCTGTCTCTTTCTCTTTCTCTCTCTCTGTCTCTTTCTCTTTCTCTTTCTCTCTCTGTCTCTTTCTCTCTCTGTGTCTGTCTCTGTCTCTTTCTCTCTCTGTGTCTGTCTCTTTCTCTCTCTCTGTCTCTTTCTCTTTCTCTCTCTGTCTCTTTCTCTCTCTGTCTCTTTCTCTCTCTGTGTCTGTCTCTTTCTCTTTCTTTCTGTCTCTTTCTCTCACTGTGTCTGTCTCTTTCTCTGTCTCTTTCTTTCTCTGTCTCTTTCTCTCTCTGTCTCTTTCTCTCTCTGTGTCTGTCTCTTTCTCTTTCTTTCTGTCTCTTTCTCTCACTGTGTCTGTCTCTTTCTCTTTCTTTCTGTCTCTTTCTCTCACTGTGTCTGTCTCTTTCTCTGTCTCTGTCTCTTTCTCTCTCTGTCTCTTTCTCTCTCTGTGTCTGTTTCTTTCTCTTTCTTTCTGTCTCTTTCTCTCACTGTGTCTGTCTCTGTCTCTTTCTCTCTCTGTGTCTGTTTCTTTCTCTTTCTTTCTGTCTCTTTCTCTCACTGTGTCTGTCTCTGTCTCTGTCTCTTTCTCTCTCTGTGTTTGTCTCGCGTCGCGCCGCCTCCTCCAATTTTAGTACGGGAAGGACTTACTATCCGTTACAGTTGCTAGAGGTAGGTAACCTTGTTCACTCAGAGCTCTCCCGCAGTCTCAATGCAGCAGGCGGTGAAACATTGTCCCGCGCCGCCTCCTCCAAGTTTAGTACGGGAAGGACTTACTATCCGTTACAGTTGCTAGAGGTAGGTAACCTTGTTCACTCAGAGCTCTCCCGCAGTCTCAATGCAGCAGGCGGTGAAACATTGTCCCGCGCCGCCTCCTCCAAGTTTAGTACGGTAAGGACTTACTATCCGTTACAGTTGCTAGAGGTTAGGTAACCTTGTTCACTCAGAGCCTCTCCCGCAGTCTCAATGCAGCAGGCGGTGAAACATTGTCCCGCGCCGCCTCCTCCAAGTTTAGTACGGCAAGGACTTACTATCCGTTACAGTTGCTAGAGGTAAGTAACCTTGTTCACTCAGAGCCTCTCCCGCAGTCTCAATGCAGCAGGCGGTGAAACATTGTCCGGCGCCGCCTCCTCCAAGTTTAGTACGGCAAGGACTTACTATCCGTTACAGTTGCTAGAGGTAGGTAACCTTGTTCAATCAGAGCTCTCCCGCAGTCTCAATGCAGCAGGCGGTGAAACATTGTCCCGCGCCGCCTCCTCCAAGTTTAGTACGGCAAGGACTTACTATCCGTTACAGTTGCTAGAGGTTAGGTAACCTTGTTCACTCAGAGCCTCTCCCGCAGTCTCAATGCAGCAGGCGGTGAAACATTGTCCCGCGCCGCCTCCTTCCAAGTTTAGTACGGCAAGGACTTACTATCCGTTACAGTTGCTAGAGGTAGGTAACCTTGTTCACTCAGAGCTCTCCCGCAGTCTCAATGCAGCAGGCGGTGAAACATTGTCCGGCGCCGCCTCCTCCAAGTTTAGTACGGGAAGGACTTACTATCCGTTACAGTTGCTAGAGGTAGGTAACCTTGTTCACTCAGAGCTCTCCCGCAGTCTCAATGCAGCAGGCGGTGAAACATTGTCCCGCGCCGCCTCCTCCAAGTTTAGTACGGTAAGGACTTACTATCCGTTACAGTTGCTAGAGGTTAGGTAACCTTGTTCACTCAGAGCCTCTCCCGCAGTCTCAATGCAGCAGGCGGTGAAACATTGTCCCGCGCCGCCTCCTCCAAGTTTAGTACGGCAAGGACTTACTATCCGTTACAGTTGCTAGAGGTAGGTAACCTTGTTCACTCAGAGCTCTCCCGCAGTCTCAATGCAGCAGGCGGTGAAACATTGTCCCGCGCCGTCTCCTCCAAGTTTAGTACGGGAAGGACTTACTATCCGTTACAGTTGCTAGAGGTAGGTAACCTTGTTCACTCAGAGCCTCTCCCGCAGTTATAGTGCGAGATGGTATCTCCATACATTGCTTAACGGCTAGTTACCACCTTGACGGAAGAAAACTGCGGGAGAGGCGAGCCTTGTCGCTAAGAGACTCACAATCTGGCCGTGATTAGAAATGTTGTAGTCTTACCAAATATTACCAGACTACCAGATATCACTAAGAAAAACTGAGTATACCATCGTCTTCGTCATACAATGATGCACATGATGAAATAAAAAAAATAACATTAAAACGACATTTGCTACAAAATAATTGAAGGAAAAAAAAATAGCGCATAAAGAATTTTTTCAAATGTTCTCCTTCAACTCGCTGTTTCTCACATTTATTAAGCTCGTATTGTATTTTCAAATCCAGGTTCATAATCTGCACTCATTGACGATCAGTATGATGTACCATAACAACTGATATAAAATATTGTAGTTGGTTAAAAAGGCAGATAAAAAAATACTGTCAAATCTACAAGAAAACCGTCCAAGGCGGGTTTTCAAGGATTCGAATTTAACGACCATTTAAACCACTCATTATTTTTTCCACCACCATGTGTTACATACCGTAGCCATCAGCAAGCCTTCCACTACTCGAAGCAATAATTGGAAATTCAATGTAAGCTAATATAACCGAGTTACGAAGTGGTGAAGCACAACATGTCAAAACATTTCTTTATGCGCTATTTCATTCTACCTCGATTATATTCTAATAGATAAAGAAATAAAGCTGTCAATTGTAGCTCATCATATGCACCATTCTATCACCTACACGATGGTTGTTTTCATTTTTCTAACCGACGTCTGACACTTCCGTAATAACCGATAATATTGCAACATTGTTCAACTCCATCCTCACGTCGACCCCAACCCTCACTCTCCCGGTCTTACACACCGGGAACACCTCTCACACGCCTTAACTAACACAGCGCCTCACACACACACACACACACACACACACACACACACACACAAAAAGATATATATATTTAAATCAATTCAACAAATAGAACATAGAAATCGATTCAGTTACTACTACTAACCCTCCCGATATGTAAGAGCGGGAACACCTCTCACACGCCTTATTAACTAACTAACACACAGCAGCGTCACACACACAAATACATAGAGAAGACATTAAACAAAACACACAAATTCAATCACGCACTAGTAACAACACAACAACACGGTCTTTTTATAAGTCCAAATAGGAACATGTGTGGCTTGTGGACAAACAAAAACGCTAAACAGATGCATATCCGAAGGGTGGTTTTAAAAAAAGTACGGAATTCGATAAAGAATTCCATTTTTTTATCTCCACGGATACGCAAATGTGGCGGCAAACATTATACCTCTTGTATACAGCAGAAAAAAACAATTAACATACTGTAAAGCTTGATACTACTACGTTTACCTTGTACAAACAATGTCCCGGGCTCGCAACAGAGGAGGCAGTCGGGGTGCGAGAAACTTATCGTGGCTCTACCGCTCTCAGTCGCCGCCCGGCGCTGCCAACGGGGGAGAAACCAGTCACGAGAAACAATGGAGTGTGTGTATAGTGAGCCTCCTATATCTCCCGCGCTGCCAACCTGGAGACAGCAAGGAGTGACGAGAGAGAGTGTATAGCGAGCCGCCTCGCTCTCCCGCGCTGCCAACGTGGGGACAGCAAGGAGTGACGAGAGTGGGTGTATAACGAGCCGCCTCGCTCTCCCGCGCTGCCAACGTGGAGACAGCAAGGAGTGACGAGAGAGAGTGTATAGTGAGCCGCCCCGCTCTCCCGCGCTGCCAACGTGGAGACAGCAAGGAGTGACGAGAGAGAGGGTATAGCGAGCCGTCCCGCTCTCCCGCGCTGCCAACGTGGAGATGGCAAGGAGTGACGAGAGAGAGTGTATAGTGAGCCGTCCCGCTCTCCCGCGCTGCCAACGTGGAGATGGCAAGGAGTGACGAGAGAGAGTGTATAGTGAGCCGTCCCGCTCTCCCGCGCTGCCAACGTGGAGACGGCAAGGAGTGACGAGAGAGAGTGTATAGTGAGCCGTCCCGCTCTCCCGCGCTGCCAACGTGGAGACGGCAAGGAGTGACGAGAGAGAGTGTATAGCGAGCCGTCCCGCTCTCCCGCGCTGCCAACGTGGAGACAGCAAGGAGTGACGAGAGAGAGGGTATAGCGAGCCGTCCCGCTCTCCCGCGCTGCCAACGTGGAGATGGCAAGGAGTGACGAGAGAGAGTGTATAGTGAGCCGTCCCGCTCTCCCGCGCTGCCAACGTGGAGATGGCAAGGAGTGACGAGAGAGAGTGTATAGTGAGCCGCCCCGCTCTCCCGCGCTGCCAACGTGGAGACAGCAAGGAGTGACGAGAGAGAGGGTATAGCGAGCCGTCCCGCTCTCCCGCGCTGCCAACGTGGAGATGGCAAGGAGTGACGAGAGAGAGTGTATAGCGAGCCGTCCCGCTCTCCCGCGCTGCCAACGTGGGGACAGCAAGGAGTGACGAGAGGGAATATATAGCGAGCCGCCCCGCTCTCCCGCGCTGGCCAACGTGGAGACAGCAAGGAGTGACGAGAGAGAGTGGAGAAAATGTTTCTCCCGGGCTAGGAAGACGGGACATGCTCGGTAGGCGATGGGTGAGCGCGGGATGGAGTTGCCAGTGAGGAGAATCGGTCTCCCGCGCTACCAGCGCGGGGAGTTGCCGGCGGAGCGGGGCTGGTTTTGGACACGAGAACGGGCCGAGCGGGGCCCAAAGTGGCTTAAAATTTCCAATGTGGAGCGCGGGGCCAACTCGCCCCGCTCTCTTTCATGCTGCACCAAGCTTGGGCGCGGTAAAGGTAGCCGCTACCCCCAGGGAAGACTAACACGAGTTCGACCTGAAAAATATAGTAGGGAGGCGAGGTTGCTGGATCAACCTCAGTGCCGTCCCTCACGCTGAATGCTGCATACGTGCGTCAGACATCAGTCCTAACCACTTGGTTCTCTCTACCTATTACTAAGAAGGTACCGAGGCTATATACTAAGGGTGGCGGTTAGTGATTGAGATGCACTGGTGACGACCATTGGCACATCGAGCGTGTTAACGTGGTGGCGTAAAACACTGCTAGAGAGAGCAAAGGCCACGCACAACTTATATATATTTCTATATATATACGTATACATATGAACCACCCACATATTCTGCGTGCAGACTTTTACGACTGTCTCATGCAACACCCCCTCTCCTTTTGGAAGAGAAGCTCCACGGCATTAGCTGTGGCTCCTCGTGGCGGCGCACATGATGATATGGTGTTAGCTAAAGCGGGGAGCCTTCAATGCAGCGACCCCTCTTACTTTGTGATGGTTACTCCACTACCCGTGCGATAACTCATCCCGTAGGTTAAAGAATCATCACTTTAACCTCTCTACACTGACGCAGCTTCTAACGAACGGTCAGTTGGAACGAAGCACACTTTTGTTTCTTTTCGTGAGCAAAGACGGGTTATAAACGTTTCCCAGCAGCTTACAACTACTACCACAAACTTGGATGGTGTAACGTACGTTATTTCCATTCCCCCCTTAGAGAGAAGGGACGCTTGAATGGTGTAACGTACGTTATTTCCATATCACCCTTAGAGAGAAGGGACGCTAGAATGGTGTAACGTACGTTATTTCCATTCCCCCCTTAGAGAGAAGGGACACACTTGAATGGTGTAACGAAGGTTATTTCCATTTCCCCCTTAAAGAGAAGGGACGCGGCGTCGCGGGCCAATGCTGCCAATGGACGCTTAGCGCTATTACTAAACATTACAATCAAAAAGTTTTGATGTAACATAGCTACCTGGTTGATCCTGCCAGTAGTCATATGCTTGTCTCAAAGATTAAGCCATGCATGTCTAAGTACAAGCCGATTTAAGGCGAAACCGCGAATGGCTCATTAAATCAGCTATGATTCATTGGATCTGTACCCACACTTACTTGGATAACTGTGGTAATTCTAGAGCTAATACATGCACCACGTCTCTGACCGCAAGGGAAGAGCGCTTTTATTAGTTCAAAACCGGTCGGACTTCGGTCCGTCACCCCACCGTGTTGAATCTGAATAACTTGTCGCTGAGCGCACGGTCTCCGCACCGGCGCCGCCTCTTTCAAGTGTCTGCCTTATCAGCTTTCGATTGTAGGTTATACGCCTACAATGGCTATAACGGGTAACGGGGAATCAGGGTTCGATTCCGGAGAGGGAGCCTGAGAAACGGCTACCACATCTAAGGAAGGCAGCAGGCACGCAAATTACCCACTCCCGGCACGGGGAGGTAGTGACGAAAAATAACGATGCGAGACTCATCCGAGGCCTCGCAATCGGAATGAGTACACTTTAAATCCTTTAACGAGGATCTATTGGAGGGCAAGTCTGGTGCCAGCAGCCGCGGTAATTCCAGCTCCAATAGCGTATATTAAAGTTGTTGCGGTTAAAAAGCTCGTAGTTGGATTTCAGTTCTGGACTGACGGTTCACCGCCCGGTGCATACTGTCACGCTCCGAACAGCCACAACAGCCCGCTGGCTCGCACGGGGTGCTCTTCATCGAGTGTCCCGCGTGGCCGGCAGAGTTTACTTTGAAAAAATTAGAGTGCTCAAAGCAGGCTACACTGACGGCCTGAATGCCTATGCATGGAATAATGGAATAGGACCTCGGTTCTATTTTGTCGGTTTTCTGAACCCGAGGTAATGACTAATAGGAACAGGCGGGGGCATTCGTATTGCGACGCTAGAGGTGAAATTCTTGGACCGTCGCAAGACGAACTACTGCGAAAGCATTTGCCAAGGATGTTTTCATTAATCAAGAACGAAAGTTAGAGGTTCGAAGGCGATCAGATACCGCCCTAGTTCTAACCATAAACGATGCTGACCAGCGATCCGCCGGCGTTATTCCCATGACCCGGCGGGCAGCTTCCGGGAAACCAAAGTCTTTGGGTTCCGGGGGAAGTATGGTTGCAAAGCTGAAACTTAAAGGAATTGACGGAAGGGCACCACCAGGAGTGGAGCCTGCGGCTTAATTTGACTCAACACGGGGAACCTCACCAGGCCCAGACACCGGAAGGATTGACAGATTGAGAGCTCTTTCTCGATTCGGTGGGTGGTGGTGCATGGCCGTTCTTAGTTGGTGGAGCGATTTGTCTGGTTAATTCCGATAACGAACGAGACTCTGGCCTACTAACTAGTCGACGGATCTCCAGCAATTGGTGTCCAGTTCGCAGCTTCTTCTTAGAGGGATAAGCGGCAATTCTAGCCGCACGAGATTGAGCAATAACAGGTCTGTGATGCCCTTAGATGTTCTGGGCCGCACGCGCGCTACACTGAAGGGATCAACGTGTCCTCCCCCTCCGAGAGGAGCGGGTAACCCGTTGAAATCCTTTCATGATAGGGATTGGGGTTTGCAATTGTCTCCCATGAACGAGGAATTCCCAGTAAGCGCAAGTCATGAGCTTGCGTTGATTACGTCCCTGCCCTTTGTACACACCGCCCGTCGCTACTACCGATTGAATGATTTAGTGAGGCCTTCGGACTGGCGCTCTTGGATGCCGGGCCCTCGGTTCGCCGTTGGGTCTCTCGGCGCCTCGAGCTGACGGAAAGATGTCCAAACTTGATCATTTAGAGGAAGTAAAAGTCGTAACAAGGTTTCCGTAGGTGAACCTGCGGAAGGATCATTAACGTGTTTGCTTGCAGCAACAAAAACCAAAAAATTCGGGTGGCCGGGTACCGACCAAAAAAAAAAAAATTGACCGATGCATCAATTTTTGGCGGCCCGGCCTGAGAACAGGCAAACAGTGCCGCAGCTCAACCCACACTCTTCTCTTCTGTCCATTGTGGACAGAGGTAGACCATTACTCACACCACCGGTACTCCAACCAACCGACGTACGCTAGGTTGGCCGACTTTTATCGGGCAAAGTTTCCGAATGATAGCGGTCACTTAACGTCGTCGGGAGGTGTCACCGGCTGGTAACGAGGTACTTCTCACAAACCTGTGACTATCTATTTAAACCCAGTATACTACGTCTTCCCACTATCGTCTCCCGAGGCAGAGATGGCGGAAGTCTTGAAAGTCGGCAATTGAGACTGACGTAATGACAAAAATCACAACTCTTAACGGTGGATCACTCGGCTCGTGGGTCGATGAAGACCGCAGCAAGCTGCGTGTCGGTATGTGAATCGCAAGAATACCAGATACATCGACAAGTCGAACGCACATTGCGGCGGCGGCACTCTCATGTGCTGCCGTCACTCCTACACGAGGGTCGGATATCAAATCCAATACATCGGCTTTGTTACCACCGGCAGAGTAGTAGTAGTAGTAGTAGTAGTAGCAGCTTTGTCTCTACTCTCTCTCTCTCTCTCTACTGCGTGCGTGGCATTGACCGCCTTGGGGAGGTTCGCCTCTTTGACGAGAGTCAAATTGGCGTTCCCTAAAGATGTGCTGCCAAGCCAAAGTCATATATCTGTGGACTTGGTGGCAAGGACCATGTACAGACATACAACGCTTACGCGCTGTTTTGTTTGTCGCCGTCCATGCCTGTTGCCTCGTTTCCCTCCAAGGAAGGACAGAGGCTCTGTTGCATGCTAAAGTCGCGTATGGGCGTCTTGAAGGCGACCGGGTCGGTTTATACTACTTACACCTCGGTTCGTTAGCTGCAGCACCCATCCTTATCAAACCTTAATGGGAACGGGCGCACACAAACCAAAACTGGAAGCCAGTGACTACTTTATAGTAGTCGCTACTGCTCCAATGTCGACCTCGTGTTAGGGTAGAGTACCCGCCAAATTTAAGCATATTAATAAGCGGAGGAAAAGAAACCAACAGGGATTCCCTTAGTAAGGGCGACTGAACTGGGAAAAGCCCAGCGCATAACCTGGCGTCGTGACCCGGCGCCAGGGGTGTTGCGTTTCGGAGGGTCCGGCACGCAGTCTCTCACCGCCTAAGTTATGCTTGAAAGCGGCCACTACCCATGGAGGGTGACAGGCCCGTGTGGCGGCGCCCGCGAGGGTACACGAGAGATTGTCGGAAAGGGCCTCTCCGTAGAGTCGGGTTGCTTGAAAATGCAGCCCTAAGCAGGTGGTAAACTCCATCTAAGGCTAAATATGACCACGAGACCGATAGCGAACAAGTACCGTGAGGGAAAGTTGAAAAGAACTTTGAAGAGAGAGTTCAAGAGTACGTGAAACCGTTAAGAGCCAAACGGGTGGGACCTCGAAGGTCGAACCGAGGGGAAATACGCTCGTCCGGCAAGCCGGCTGGAACGTTGGCCCCAAGATTCGCTTATG
>JAXIVD010004857.1:2500-32736 GCA_036785275.1 Cancer borealis | reverse complement strand
CTACTTTACTCGAAAATTCCATGTAATTTTTCTATACTACATGGTATCACTTCTTTTCCTGCCAGCTTCGGCTGGAGGAAGGGTGAGAGGGGAGGAGCCTTCCACTGTACTATCCTTCTCTAATTTAAGTAGTTAGTGCAGAGTAGTTCCATCAAATAGCCTTCGCAGGGACCCTAGGGTCTGTTGCTGTTTGTATTCCTTTGTATTCCTCTCCTCCTGATTTAACAGGGATTTTCGCCAACTTACAGTGACGCGAGTACAACTATTTTGTTTCTAATTATGTTTTCGAGCATTTTGGTGGTTGTGGATGTCAAGCTATTGGGTTTGTAATTTCCTGTCGCATCGTTTAAAGATTAAGGTGACATTCGCTGTTCTTCAGTCGCCTAGTCGGCAGGGCTAAGCCTTGTCGTAATGATTTATTGAATAAAGATGTTAGGGCATCACTTATCTTGTTGTGAGGTTTCTCAATAGTGTTTAGCAGTGTGTTGCAGGGTCCTGGATTTGCATCTGCTTTCATATGATTAAGTATATTCAGAACGTCTACGGTAATTATTCAAAAGTTTTGCAGTGTTTGTTCAGTCACAGTTTTTGAGTTAATCACATTAATATATTGCTATCAGCAGTATCACTGATATCATCTCTGCAGTTGGTCGTACCTCGGTTGTTGACTATTGTTGCCTTTCTAGCTGGTTCAATATATTAGTGCCATTAGCGTTAATATTATCACAACCTGAAGTTGTAGCGAACACTGAAAAATTTTTATCCAGTAAGCTTGCCATACTTAGATCGTCTGCCACAAGAGAGAGAGAGAGAGGAGAAGAGAGGAGAGAGAGAGAGAGAGAGAGAGAGAGAGAGAGAGAGAGAGAGAGAGAGAGAGAGAGAGAGAGAGAGGACTGCAAGAGGCCAGTTGATGACCTACACGAGGCAGCTCCTAGTCTCCCACCCTTGGATAATCCCAATATTTAGCCATCCCGCCTGTCATCCCTATCCATACTCAGATCCACACCGTCTTTTAAAGCTACCTATCGATTCAGCACTTACTACGTGTCTACCCAGCCTATTCCAATCATTCACCACTCTGTTAATGAACCAATATCTACCTAAGTCTGTCCTGAATCTAAGTTTTTCTAGTTTGTACCCATTTCCACGTGTCCTATCCTGAATACTAATTCTAGAACCTGATCAATGTTTCCCTTATTAATTCCTTTTACCATTTGAAAACTCAATTATACCCCTCCTTGCCCTCCTTCTCTCCAGGGAGTGGAGATTAAGACGTTTTAATCTATCTTTGTAGGGCAAATTTCTCAGCCCCTGAATCATCTGAATCATAGATTTATTAGTAGGTGTGTAACAAATAGGAGTTTCGAGGTCATTCTGGGGTTGTATTTAGCGCTATTTAGACCCAACTTAGATTATGCAGCTCAATTTTGGATATAGGCTCCCTTGGAGGCAATCCAGAGAAGAATTACCAAAATTATTCAGGGGCTTGAGAAATTTAACCTACAAAAATAGGTTAAAACGTCCTTTCAAATGGGTAAAAGGAATTAATAAGGAAAACATGATCAGATTCTAGAAGTTAGTAGCCAGGATTGGACACGTGGAAATGGGTACAAACTAGAAAAACTTAGATTCAGGCCAGACATAGGTAGATATTGGTTCACTAACAGAGTGGTGAACGATTGGAATAGACTGGATAGACACGTAGTAAGTGCTGGCTCAATAGGTAGCTTTAAAAGATGGTTGGATGAGAGTATGGATAGGGATAACAGGTAGGATGGACAAATATTGGATTATTCCAAAGGTGGGAAGCAAGGAACTGCCTCGTGAGGTCATCAATTGAACCTCTTGCAACTACAACAACAACAACAACAACAACAACAACACTATATTTGTTGTTATTGCTGAAAACAATTTTTATAACAAAATGTATTGCCTGACTAATAGCTTTGTGTGTGTGTTTCTCGCAGGATTGGCCGGAAGCCAGTGTTCCTGAGCGCCCAGATCGCAATGGTGATCGTGGCATCGGGCAAGTGGGTCTATTCCTCATTATGCCCGCGCTATCTTGCTCCGCCTATTGCTGGTGTCTCACTACAAGCATCTTTCTCGTCTCCTCCTACGTCATGTGGTGAGTTGAACGAGGAATAAATACATGGAAAGAGGAAGGGAGAGAGGGAGTTTTGCCTTCAACGCTGTCTATTTTTTTTCGTTGGCATTGAAACATTTTTTTCTTGTTTTGTAAAGTTTAGTCTGCTGCTCTTTCCTAGACTATTACGTTTGGCTTTGTAACAATATTCCTTTTACTGCTCACGCGCATTAATAATTTCGTTAGTTAGCTCTCTCTCTCTCCTCATCTCTCTTCTTCTCTCCTCTCTCTCTCTCTCTCTCTCTTCTCTCTCTCTCTCTCCTCTCTCTCTCTCTCTCTCTCATCATAGTGCTTGCAAGGAAACATGGATTAAAAAATGTTTCCCCTTATGGTCCAAATGAAAGATGACAAGATCCACACTAGATCAAAGCCAGTATATAGAAGGAAGAGGAGCAGCTGTTACACAACCTGACGTGATAAAAGTTTCTTGTTGTCTTCAGCAATGGAGATGGTGGGGAAGAGGAGCCGCGCATTTGTAGGGTGATTGCACATGGCTTCTACTCAATCGTTATTTCCTTGCCGCCTTGCTTGGCCTGGCTCATCTCCTCCTGGCAGTGGCTTCAAGTGGCCATGACATTGCCAACTTTGCTCTTCATCCCCTACTACTGGTAAGTTACTGTGGCTACTACTAACTACTATTACTACTGTTACCATTAATACTACTAATACTAATATCATTATTAATAATACTGCGACTAACTAGTACTACTACTCTACTACTACTAACTACTACTATCTACTACTACTACTAACTACTACTACTACTACTACTACTGCCTACTACTACTACTATACTACTATACTACTACTACTACTATAATAATAATACTACGTACTACTACTACTACGTACTACTACTACTACTACTACTACTACTACTACTACTACTACTACTACTACTACTACTACTACTACTACGTACTACTACTACGTACTACTACTATTACTACTACTATTACTACTACTACTACTACTATTATTACTACTACTGCTACTACTACTACTACTACTACTACTACTACTACTACTACTACTACTACTAATAATAATAATAATAATAATAATAATAATAATAATAATGATATTGATAATAATGATGATAATGATAATAATACAATGAGGCAATACGAAAATACAAAAGTGAGAACAGCAATAAAATACAATGAAAATATAATAATACTGCTAAAAGAACGCTAATGATACAAAGGGAATAGCAAGAATGGAAAAAGTAGTCATAATAATAATGATATTAATAATAACCATAATAATAATAATGATGAAATTATAATAATGATAATAACAATGTTAATAATATTTCGCATAATAAATAAACACAGTAACGACAGTATTAACAATAATAATAGTACTGATAATAACAATTGGATTGGTAAGAAGTACCATTTTGATACTTTTTGCCGGTACCGGTGCGTTATTACGAAACAAGACTAAAATTATTGACATTATTGTTTTATCAACCCTAAATCAACAGAGCTTAATATTAGGGCTCTGTTAATAGCACGTTGACTCAGAACAGAACACAAAACATGCTCAGTGATGGCCGGGACAATGAACTGGGCTACATTTTTGGCCATACAGAGTATGTTGGTTGGGTCACATTTTTGGTCACACGGAACTTTTCTTGATTCGCATCTAACAGCGAATAAGTGAGCAACTATTTCTTATTATTGATAAACAGCCTAGATCCATTTATCTTGCACTCCAGTGGAAAAGGAAAATATATCTTAAAAAATCAGTAATGGATACTCTTTTGATATATTTTTTTGTCATGTGGTACTTTTTTTTACGTTTTGAGCGTTGGTAATGGTACGTTTTTGTTTGGTTAATCTGGAGAATAGGTCCGTGTCACGTACAAACTCGAAACTCACATATCATGTAGTCGTGCCGTAAACGTAAAAAAAATGAGGTGCTCACTTCTAGTGTGGCCGTAATAGCACTCGAAAGTGTGGCGAAATTCAACAATTTCTAAGTCCAGCGAGCTCTGCCCCTCTCAAAAGTAAACATTGAAATGATTTTCTTTTGTTTATGACTGAGATTTGTGGGTAATGGCATATATGGATTTCATGATATCTATATAATTGAACGCGCCAATCGCGCTGCGCTATTCGCGCCGCTACCAATTAGATCTTTCCACACTAGGTTCAGTTACGCTTTTCATCTGTTTTAGGGACACGTCAGGTCACTCAGGTGTTCCTATACAGCAGTGATTTTCAACCTTTTTCATCTCACGGCACATTTAGCTAGGCAATAAAATGATCGAGGCACACCATCAATCAATCAATGCATTAAGACATATAAGAAGAGTACAAGAGGGGAAGAAACGAGAATGGGCACGACCATGGTTGTGGAGAGAAGGGAAAAGCTTGTACAGCAACCTTGTTCGGGAATTGATCAACACAAACACCTTCCAACACGTTTTCCGTACGTCTCGACAACACACTTATCCCCCTTTGTTGGTCTAAATTGCTCAAGAGGTTGCTGGAGAACAAAATCCGGCACTCTTTCGGAACCCGGGTCCCTCCTCTCTCAGCTGCTATCCGCAGGCCCGAGTTGCCAGTTATGCATTTTCTGCTGCGGTGTTACCATGCTGGGCGAGCGTGTCATCCTGGTAGCTCTCCCTTCGACATGTCAAACACTCACACTAACTCCCTACCACACTTATGCCAAGTACATATTCCAAATTTTTTTTTTTCGTTTGCACTGAGTAAGGCAGTAGGAACAGGAAATAAGGTAATAAAAAAAGAGACCTGCGTGAAGACCAGCATGGTAACACTGTAGCAGAAAATGCATAATGACAACTCTGGCCCACGGATAGCAGGTGACACAGGAGGGATCCGGATTCCGAAAGAGCGCCCAAAATCCACCGAACTGTTGCTCTGATTTGACTCGTGTGAGCCCACCTTTATATCTCTGGCTTACATCCCTGAGCATGTCAGGCAGCCTGCAAAAAAGTAGTATAGCAATACCCCCAAGCCACCCTCGCGCATGCGCATTACTGCAGGGTAGTGGAGATTGGCGGTTCTACACGACTGAATCCGGGAGAGACTGCCAATTGGGCCTTTAATGAACAATACATTTATTTATTATAGTGTTGAAAAATAAGAGTTTAAGACATAATTTCAAAATGTGTCTAATACAATTTCTGGAAAAAAATACTGGAAACCCTGTCCCACAACCCTTCCTTGAAGGAGGATCAACCCTACTAAGACACCCGCGGCACACCCACGGATGCTTCACGGCACACCGGTTGAAAATCACTGCTATAACAGACTCATTGTCAGTTGTTGATATGGCGTTTCTTGTGAAGGATGTTATTTGTCCTATGGTGATTTTTGTGGAAAATATTTCAAGGACTGAAGGGTTACTCAAACTGTTAATGAGACATGGTTTAGTGCCTGAAAAGAAACTTTGTGAAAAGTGCGGGAAGGAGTGCCGTGTAGATATGCACTAAGCTCTACCCACCTCCATCGCCTTAACAATAACCAAACCACACCGGTAAGTCATAACGATATAATTTTGGAAGTCCTTTGTTAGGTTAGATTAATGTCCTAGTGCGGGTTCCAAGGGGGGCACAGTCCCTTCTGCTAGGTTAGGTTAGGTTAATGTCCTAGCGGGAGAGTCCAGTGGGGTGCAGCCCCCTCGGCTAGATTAGATTAGGTTAATGTCCTAGCGGGGGAACTAAGGGGGGCGCAGTCCCCCCAGCTAGATTAGGTTAGGTTAGGGAATTTCGAGATTTTCTTTGCTTTTTGAAGGCCCATATTTTGCTTATTTTTCATCCCCTTCCCAAAACCCCCGATTCTCCAGGATCCCCCAAGCTTGTTTGAAGGGATAGGGGGTGTTGGTGGGGAATCGGGGTGGCGGACTTATTATCCAGAATTACCAAATGTATTAAATAAAACTAATCATTTGTATATGTGGATGTTGAGGTTGCTTTTATATAAAAAGTCCTCTTCTATTTGCGTGAATCCGTTTCCGTGAAGCCACCACCCAGAGAATAGCAACAGTAGTCCACAATTCATTTACAAGGAACGGGGCTCGTCTGTTCAATGCTGTGCCAAAGATCATCAGGGAGTTGACTGGAATATCCACTGACTCCTTCAAGCGTCAGCTAGACAGATGGCTGACATCAGTGCCTGACGAGCCCCCAACGCCAGGCTACCCCAGCACCGGAACAAATTCTTTGGCGTACCTCCACACCACCAGAGAAGCGGAGCTGCCTGGCTAAAGCGGAGGTCCACCTTAGCTGCGCCCTGAGAGGCGAAATTCTACAAAGCAAAGCAAACACAGCAAAGAGTCATTGCCCTGGAGTAGAGATCAGCTAGAGGCCTCTTCTATTTGCGTGAATCCGTTTCAGATCACTGAATCTGGGCGGGGCTTGGCCGCTCTGGGCGGGGCTTAGCCGCGAAATCGTGTTTTATTTACCATCTTAACCCGTGATCTGTAACAGATTCCTGAATCCGTCGAATCTGATTTGGGAGGTGGGTTATAGCAGACGACACTCGTTCGCGGGTTTTTTGCACCAGCCTGAGCCAGCCTCTTCTCAGAAGTTAATATTGATATACAGTGGAACCTTGACTTATGAGTTTAATTCGTTCCATGTCCGAGCTCGTAACTCAATTTGCTCGTATATCAAATAAATTTTTCCCATTGAAATTAATTGAAATGCCATTAATCCGTTCCAGCCCCAAAAATACCATCCAATTTTTTTGTTACGTGTTTTTAAATAAGAAAAATGTATTTATAAATAACAAATATTGTATAAAAACATAATAAAAGAGAATGTAAAGCAAATCAGCATAAATGGCTCGTGCCTTCTCGCAGGTGATACCCTCCGTCACGGTATCTCCCTCAAGCTCCTCGCTCACCCACATCAATAGCAGATTCTCCATCTTTTCATGGACAGAGGTCCGGAGCTTAGAAATTATTTTAACGCCCTTGGCTGGTGTTATACCCTTTATCGACGACTCCTGCTTCAATATGGTACATATCGTAGAAAAACTGCGCTCGTATTGCCTCGCCAAGTTGATTACTCGCACACCTTGCTCGTGTTTTTCTATGATTTCACGCTTTATTTCGATAGACATCATCCTTTTCTTCTTTGCACCGCTGTCCTTTCATTTCACTTTCTTAGGACCCATGATTACAAACAAGAAGTTTGGTAAAATAAATGCACAAAAGCACAGAACGCGAGCACAACAGAGATCCTTACGCGGCGAGGTAAACACAGGCAGAGAACGAATTTTGCACGGGATAGCTGGGCGGGCATATGGCTGCATTCACTAAGACAATACTGCACGCTCCGTATTGCTCGGTGACAAGATTAGAGGTTTGTAATATTTCGTTTAATTATAATAAATAAGCATTTCATGTTAACAAACTATAATTTTTTATATGTTGGCACTAAGATCCTGTAGGTTTGCTACTGTAGCGTGCAGTATTGTCTAATGAACGCAGCCCTCACGCTGACTTGTACCTCAAATTTTGGCTCGCAATTCAAAGCAAAAAATCGACCGATTGACGGCTCGTGTCTCAAAAAACTCGTATGTTGGGGCACTCGTAAGTCAAGGTTCCACTGTATACCTCCAATAAAACAGTGTATATATACGAGGAAGATAGTAAGCGGTAGAGAAATGTTGTAGAAATGTTACTATAGGCACAGAATTGTATATTAGTGGTGATAAATACCAGAAACAAAGGAGATATATAACAGCAGCCTCTTCTCGGAATTTATTATTAATATATACCTCCAATAAACACAGTATATATACGAGAAAGATATTAAGTGGTAGAGAAATGTTTCAGAAATACTACTGTAGCCTTAAAATTGTATAATAATGGTGATGAATACTAGAAACGAAGGAGATATAATAGCAGCCTCTAACCGGATTATTTATTTAATTTGAATTATGATATATACTCCCAAGAAAACAATTTACTTGTATGTGAAAGAGATTAAATGGTACAAAAATTCTGCATAAATATTAGTATAGGTACAAAAATATGTATAACCGTAGCATATGAATAGTTAAATAAGATATCCCCAAAGTTTATTTTGGCTAAGGGGAAGCTCTACTCGGGAGTTTTACATTGATATACACAAACGATTCTGACACTCATTACCGTCCCAAATAAATAGTTAATAAGATATCCCCATTCCCCATCTTCTCCCAATAAACATGAGGACGTAGGAATGTAAGGTTTTTTGGCTGGGTGTAAAAGTGAAGTTTTACCCAAATCTAACCTAACCCGGGAAAGCCTATCGACGCTACAGATTAGACATATATAAAAATAAGGGGTATTTCTTTACAACTACTGCTCCACCTCTTTATTATATATATGAAGTCTTACATACTATACATAGTGTACTCAACACATCTGTGAAGGTTTCAGGCGGTGCTCACCATTACTTACTTCGTAAAACGTCTTTGAAGTTATGTTATGTTGGTTAAGTTATGGTTAGGTTAAGGTTGTTAGGTTAGTTTGCGGTTATGTTATAGTTATGTTAAGTTAGGTTAGGAGCGATTCAGTTAGGTTCGGTTACATAAGATTTTTACATTTTAATACCCAAACCTCAAAAAAAACTAATTTGCGAACCCTAACTTCCGGGTGATAAAATGTAAAAATATTATATAATCAAACCTGACTGAACCTAACTTAACCTAACCATAACATAACCGTAACCTAACAACTTTAACATAACCATAACTTGACATAACCTAACATAACCTATCATAATTTCAAAAAAGTTTCGCGAGGTAAATAATGGTGAGCACCGCCAGAAACCTTCACAGATATGTTGAGTACACTATGTATAGTATATTTATAATAAATAGCTGGAGCAGTATTTGTAAAGAAATAATAGGTGTAACATTGTTAAGGTTAACCTCGAGGTTCATCAGACTTGAATCTACTTTTCAAGAATCTAATGGTGTTTTCAATAACACATTTAGTTATATAAAGTTTTTTATTGTACAATAAGCAGGTTGGTGATAATTAGGGGTGCCGCTGTCACCCTAAATGCATCAGAAAATGAAAGTTGTAACTCTCAACACTTCCTCGGAGAAGTGATCAAGTGACTAGTGTGACAGCTGGGCAGCGACTGGCCTCTCATTATTATTGTTTTCATCCAGCGAATCCAAAACAGATTCTGCTGTTCTATTTGCACCCAATTAATCCAAATCAGATTCGGGTTCAGAGCAGAATCCGGAGTAGATTATTGGGAACAAATAGAAGAGGCCTCTATTTGCGTGAATCCGTTTCAGATCACTGAATCTGGGCGGGACTTGGCCGCTCTGGGCGGGGCTTAGCCGCGAAATCGTGTTCTATTTACCATCTTAACCCGTGATCTGTAACAGATTCCTGAATCCGTCGAATCTGATTTGGGAGGTGGGTTATAGCAGACGACACTCGTTCGCGAGTTTATTGCACCAGCCTGAGGAAGCCTCTTCTCAGAAGTTAATATTGATATATACCTCCAATAAAACAGTGTATATATACAAGGAAGATAGTAAGCGGTAGAAAAATGTTGTAGAAATGTTACTATAGGCACATAATTATATAATAGTAGTGATGAATACCAGAAACAAAGGAGATATATAACAGCAACCTCTTCTCGGAATTTATTATTAATATATACCTCTAATAAAAACCGTGTATATATACGAGAAAGATATTAAGTGGTAGAGAAACGTTTCAGAAATACTACTGTAGGCTTAAAATTGTATAATAATGGTGATGAATACTAGAAACAAAGGAGATATAACAGCAGCCTCTAACCGGATTTTTTATTTTCTTTGAATTTTGATATATACTCCCAAGAAAACAACTTACTTGTATGTGAAAGAGATTAAATGGTACAAACATTCTGCATAAATGTTAGTGTAGGTACAAAAATATGTATAACCGTAGCATATGAATAGTTAAATAAGATATCCCCAGTTTATTTTGGTTAAGGGGAAGCTCTACTCGGGAGTTTTACATTGATATACACAAACGATTCTGACACTCATTACCGTCCCAAATAAATAGTTAATAAGGTATCCCCATTCCCCATCTTCTCCCAATAAACATGAGGACATGTGGGAATGTAAGGTTTTTTGGCTGGGTGTAAAACCTAACCAGGGAAAGCCTATCTGCGCTACAGATTAGACATATATAAAAATAAGGGGTATTTTTTTACAACTACTGCTCCACCTCTTTATTATATATATGAAGTCTTACATACTGTACATAGTGTACTCAACACATCTGTGAAGGTTTCAGGCGGTGCTCACCATTACTTACCTCGTAAAACGTCTTTGAAGTTATGTTATGTTGGTTAAGTTAGGTTAAGTTATGGTTAGGTTAAGGTTGTTAGGTTAGTTTGCTGTCATGTTATGGTTATGTTAAGTTAGGTTAGGTGCGGTTCAGTTAGGTTCGGTTACATAAGATTTTTACATTTTAATACCCAAATCCCGAAAAAAACTAATTTGCGAACCCTAACTTCCGGGTGATAAAATGTAAAAATCTTATATAATCGAACCTAACTGAACCTAACCATAACATAACCTAACAACTTTAACATAACCATAACTTAACATAAGCTAACCAACCTAACCTAACCTATCATAATTTCAAAGAAGTTTTGCAAGGTAAATAATGGTGAGCACCGCCAGAAACCTTCACAGATATGTTGAGTACACTATGTATAGTATATTTATAATAAATAGGTGGAGCAGTATTTGTAAAGAAATAATAGGTGTAACATTGTCACGGTTAACCTCGAGGTTCAACAGACTTGAATCTACTTTTCAAGAATCTAATGGTGTTTTCAATAACACATTTAGTTATATAAAGTTTTTTATTGTACAATAAGCAGGTTGGTGATAATTAGGGGTGCCGCTGTCACCTAAAATGCAGCGACTGGCCTCTCATTATTATTGTTTTCATCCAGCGAATCCAAAACAGATTCTGCTGTTCTATTTGCACCCAATTAATCCAAAACAGATTCGGATTCAGAGCAGAATCCAGAGTAGATTATTGGGAACAAATAGAAGAGGCCTTAATAAATAAGTTATACAAGAAGATGAAATAAAGACTAGCAATACATAAGAACAGATACCATTAGACATTTTGGTCTATAACTAACTAAGGTATCTGCTGGACTGCACTACATGTAGGAGAATAGAACAGGAGGTAAATCTGCATAACTACTGCTCGGATGATATTGATATAAATATGCTTTGTTATGTATGCTTTTTGATTTGTAATTTATGTATCAGTATTGCCTTTATTGGGTTTTGAATGATACTGCAGATATTATTATTATTAGAATGTACCTTTATTTTCCCCATGTAATCAACATTAATTATATGTAAATGTCTTTTATGCAAGGCTTTCAGAAAATACACCTTAAGCATATAATTATACTTAATAACGGACTGTATTGAGGAAAAGTTGATTAAGGATAAACCCTTTCCCTTCTCAGCTCTTATGATGCACTCCTGAGAAGTATAATACAGAATACAGTGTATTTAAAGATTTCCTTTCGACTTACTAATGAGCTTCCTCTGCCTGCCATAGGATCATCCCAGAGTCAGCTCGGTGGCTCATCACAAAAGGCCGGTCTGAGGAAGCTCTGGTTATCCTGAAGAAGGCAGCCAAGGTTAACAACAAGCAGGTATGGTTATTTCATACCTGAAACCCTCCTTTGCCAAGCCCATTTCTGCTGTGGAGGTACTTAGGGACCAGAGATTGTGACCCAATACTGTGATGCCTCGAACTTCAGTCTCTAGTTCAACCAATTTTTGCATGGCTTTTTTTTTTTTTCTAGCTTTATTTCCCCTTGTTTCATCTGTCTTTTCTTTCTTACCTCCCACTATTCCCTTCTTTTCCTAAAGTGTTGAGCCGTGCTAAGAGGATAAGAGGCTAAGTACGAGTTAGTCATCAATGGCCTGATATGTTAATTTCCCCTACTCCCAATGGGGGGTTATGGGGAGCAGACCAGTTATATCACCTGCTTACAGTCGGCTTACCATGGCCAGTTATGAAAACTCAAAATTAACAGGTGCATTGAGGAATGTCCCTCAAAAAATTCATCCCCCAGACTTCCCTGGGCTCGACAAGGAAACGTCTCTGACCTTGGCTCTGAAAACTTCCCTAACCATTCTCTTGCCTTCTACCTCCTCTAGTAGCTGCTTTCCTAATACCAACACAAAGACCAACCCTTCCTTCTACTATTATAACCACCTTAGAACGATACAGGTAATTCGTTTTATATGCGTTTAAAATACGTGTTTTTGGTTTAATACGATATCAAAAAGCCAATATTTTTGCTTTAATTACACTATTTTCTTAGAACAACGTTGCAATCTAAATAAAAAGGAATTTGTTGTTTATTATTACTATACATCTTGTTTTGTTAGGCCAGTGCTATATTTGATTTTACTTAAAATCTTAGTCATCAAAATTCATTGTGTCTCATGAACAAAGGAATAGATTTTACATGTATTTACACTATAAGGAAAATTATGTTTACACCAATGCTCCAGGAACATAATACTCACATAAATTGAGAGGTACCTGTACAGGAACTTCTCAATTTACTCGAGTACTGTGTTCCTGGACCGTTTGCGTATTTCAAATTTCGCATAATGTAAACGTAATTTTCCCATATAGTGTAAATATGTGTAAAATCTGTTCCATCACGTTATTTTAAAGAGATTATGTAATACAAGCAAAAATACTGGCTTTTTGCCATGATGTTAAACCAAAAATGCGTAGTATTTCAAACATGTAAATCGAGAGGTACTTGTAAAACCCCTAAGGCTTTAAACCACTCACCACTCTATTCAGACTTCTCCCTCTTCTGTAATGCAGACAGTCCCCTCTTCCTCTCACGCTCGCCCACGCCCATGCCCATCCATTACCAGTAATCAACTTAATTTATCCAGCCTCTTTGGTCCTTGCCAGTGGAACAAATATTTCTATATTCCTATTATGCTCCCTGATAAGAAAACACTCCAATTTCAAAAATACATCCAAATATAGATGGGAAGGGTAACCTTCCACACATGACCTGACAGATCTCGCCTAATCATTGTTGAGTCTGAATCCCCTTCAACTACATACAAGTATATCAGAAAATGACATTTTCAAACATAAAATGTATTTTTTCACTTACCTGCTTCTTATATTAGCATTAAAAATGCTCCCTATCTACCTAATTGTCTAGTACTACATTTAAATTACGTGTCGTATTCCACCCTTGGCGACCTCTGGCAACTCATGGCAACCCTGTCTCCCTCAGCTGAGACCGTCATTCTTTCTTGAAGCAATGGTAAGTAGCGGGGAGGATGGGCGGGTTATACATATAAGAAGCAGGTAAGTGAAAATTTTTTTTTTATGTTTGAAAGTGTCATTTGTTTCACATACAACCTGCTTCTTATATTAGCAGATTCCCACATTAAAGGAGGTGGGTCACGCCACAGGTATGGAATACGACAAAGGGTGAATGGTCCACATTATAAACTCAGCTTAGTCTCACCTAAATTTAGGATCCAGAGACATGTGAGGTCAAGGAGATTGCGTCCAAGCTTCCGGTGAGGACTCTTGATCTCCGGCAGGGTGTCCTTGTTGAATCTTCAGTGCAGATATAAGAGGAAGTGTGCACCCTGTCTAAACACCAGGCCACTAAAACCCTGTGGCCACCACTGGTCCTGAACCATGCCCAGGTACAAGTGAAAGTGATCAGTGCATAAGGAATTAACCCGGGTAACTTCCCTCGGGAGTTTTCCTTGTAATCCCATCCGGCGCCCAGGCGCATGTCCTGAGAGGAGGGCAAACTTATGACTCCTCCAATGACGCCAACTAATGCAATCCCAAAGATAAGGCACTTGCTGCCTTGAAGGATTATGGTGATGGGGGTTAGCCCACCAAGTCCCCAGCGGAGACCACTGGACCTAGGGCAAAGACATCTCCTTCTTGCCTCTGAATTTCCCGGAGGTAGTAGTCCACAAATACTGACTGAGTCCTCCAGCAGGCTGCTTCTAGAATGGAGGCAATTGAGCTGTTCTTCCATAGGAGCATAGATGTGGCAATACCCCTGATGTCGTGGTCCCGGATCTTGAACAAGGGACAGAGATCTTCAGAAAAAGACTGGTGCGCTGTCTTAACTGTATCCCGTAGAAAAAAGGAGATTGCAGCCTTAGACATGGGCCTTTTGGGGTCCCGTACAGAGATAAAAAGATTCCTAGGCCGAGGAGAGGAAGACGTGAACCGCAGGTAACAATTCATTGCCCTCACTGGACAAAGTAGACGTTCCTCATCCTCATGTCCCACCATAGAAGAGAGACTGCGAAGACGGAACTCCCGAGTGATGGGGTTAAGGCCGGTTTCCGTCTTGGCCACAAACTCAGGAAGGTAGGACAGAATGAGATCCTCTCCCTGTGTGGCTGTGATCATAGACAGGGCACGGAGCTCACCCACCCTCTTGGCTGTAGCCAGGGCCACCAGGAAAAGTGTCTTCCTAGACAAATCCCGGAAGGTGGACCGTTCCAAAGGCTCAAAAGGCGGACGTGTCAAGGCTCTAAGGACCACGTCCATATTCCACGATGGAGGTCTGCAAGGTGGCCGACGTACTTGCCTTGAACAAGTTCTAATCACCTCCCGGAGAACTGGATCCGAGGAGAGGTCAAATCCTTTAAGGGCAAACACGCTATTGAGCATAGCCTTGTACCCTTTAATGGCTGAGACAGATAGCTTGCTCTCCTGCCTCAGAAAAACTAAAAAGTCAGCAAAATTTTGGCTGGAGGGGTTAAAAACAGTGTGGCCCTCCCTTTTGCACCACTCCCGGATTTTTTTCCACTTATGCTGGTAATTCATAAGAGTGGAAGGTCGTTTAGATCTTGCCAGGAATTCCGTAACACGAGAGGAATAGCCTTGGTGATAGAGGATTCGCTGAACAGTTTCCACGCGGTTAACTGTAGCATGGGGAGAGCCTGATGGAACCTGTGGACGTGTGGCTGACGGAGGAGGTCTCTGCGATGTGTAAGGCGTCTGGGGGAGTCTACCGAGGCCTGGACGAGATCCGGAAATCATTCCCTCTGAGACCAGAACGGGGCAATCAGGATGAGGGTGGTGCAGTGTGCCGTTCTCAACTTGTTGAGAACCTTCCTGATCAATGGAAAGGGAGGAAAGGCGTACAAATCCTGGCAATCCCAGTTGTAAAGGAATGCGTCCGTGGCGACCGCCATGGGGTCTCGAAACGGTGAGACAAAGTTCGGCAGCCGGAAGTTGAGCCTTGTGGCAAAGAGGTCCACTGTGGGATAACTCCAGGTCCTCCACAGTCGACTGCAGATGTCCTGGTGGAGAGTCCACTCTGTAGAGATGACCTGGTCTCGTCTGCTGAGGCAATCCGCCAGGACATTGGAGGACCCTTTCACGAACTGAGGGATGATCTGAACGGCATGATCTTCCGCCCACTGAAGAACTGACTGAGCCTCCGCATTGAGAATCCTTGAACGAGTCCCGCCTTCCTTGGCCAAGTATGACAGGGCCGTGGCATTGTCTGAGAAGACCGCAACCGCTTTCCCGCGAAATTCCTCCGTGAAGTGGGATAGGCTGAGACGAATGGTTCTGAGTTCCAAGAGATTGATATGAAGGGACCGCTCCTGTGGGGTCCACAGACCATTCACTGAGGTTTGAAGAACAGACACCCTCCAGCCTAGGGTCGAGGCGTCCGAGTACAGGCACACATCTGGGGAAGCCAATTGTAGCGACTGTCCCACCCGTAGGCCGGGATCCGACAACCACCACTGAAGATCCTCCAGAAGCATGCTCTCCCAAGAAACTGGAAAGTCGTCTGGATGGAACTGATGGTTCCAAGATCTGGAAAGATGTAATTGTAGGCCTCTCATTCGTCGTCTGGCCCCCGGAATTAGATGAATGAGGGAGGACATGTGACCCAACAGGATCAACCAAGCCCTTGCTGGTGGAGATTGAACACTGAGGAAGGACTCGATCTAGCGGTGAAGGTTCTCCAGGCGTTCCTGTGTCGGGAAAAACTTCAAAAGCGTTGATTGAATCTTCATCCCCAGATGGATCATCGACTTGGACTGGGTAAGACGGGACTTTCCCCAGTTTACCTGAATACCCAGGGAGCCACACAGGTTGAGAAGGAACTCGGTTGCATCGAGGGCCTCCCGTTCGGAGTGGGCCAACAGTAGCCAGTCGTCTAAATAACGGAGGAGACGAATCCCCTGCCAATGGAAAGCCGCTGAAACTGGACTCATCATCCGAGTGAAAACTTGTGGGGCAGTGGATAGGCCGAAGCAAAGGACCTTGAACTGGTAGTGTAGGCCTTTCCAAATGAAGCGAAGGAACTTCCGGCTGTCTGGATGGACCGGGATTTGGAGGTAGGCGTCCTTGAGATGGATGGTCGCCATCCAGTCGTGACTGCGAATCGCAGACATGACCGTCCTTACAGTTTCCATCCGGAATCGAGTGGTGATGACGTAGCGATTGAGAGAGGACAGGTCGAAAATCGGGCGGAAGCCTCCGGTGGCCTTTGTCACAACAAAAAGGTGGCTGTAAAATCCCGGAGATGCTGGGGTCTCCTCTAATGCCCCTTTTTCTAAGAGAAGCCGAACCTCGTGATCTAATGCCTCGGCCTATTCAGATCTCAGGGAGTAAGACCGAAATCCAACTGGATGGGAGGTGACTGGTGGAGGTGTCGTAAAAGGAATCCTGTAACCTTCGCGGAGGATGGCGAGTACCCAAGTCTCCGCTCCAATTGTGATCCAGTCTTCTAGATTGTTGGCAAGGCAACCTCCAATGGGGATCCGGGATGGGCGAGGATCTACTTCCGAAAAAACTTGCCCGACGTTATTGGGCGGGAAGAAGGGAGTCTGGGAGCAGGTTTTTGCTATTGGGGCACTCTTGGCTGGGAAAAGGAGACTGTGCGACCAGACGAGGTCAAGGGTCGATGAGAGGCAGCCACAGGATTAGTGCGAGAAGCACAATCCACCAAAGGAGTGCCCGAAGTAGGACGAGGCTTCACCAGTGCCCGAGCCGCTGCTTGCTGGAAGGAGATGGAGGCAGCTTTGTCTGCAACCCGAAGGGCTTCCTGAACTCGAGCCTCTTCAAAAAGGAATGCAGAGTCAATCGCAGATTTCCTTAAGTCCACCTTGATCGCAGACTTAAATACCGGTGGGAGGCGGGACAGGATCGCCTCCCGTCTCATGGCCTTTACATTGGTCAAGGTAAATGCTGAATCTTTGGCAATGTCCACCATGGCAAACAGAATACTCCGAAAGAGTTGATCAGCTAGAAGCTTGTCCTCTTGTCCAGGCTGTGGGGAAGAAAGGAGCCGGTAGAATGCTCCCACACCCCAAAACAGAAAAGTCTGTGCCTCACGTTGACGGGCGAGAACACCTTCGAGGCGGGTCATATCAGCATGTTGAACCAACACTTGGGGTTCTTTCCCCTTAGTGGTGAGAGCAAAAGCCAAGTCGGTGTTCAGCTTGGCTGCCTTCCCCACTGACTCATGACCACTAACGGAGTAGATCCTTCTGTATCTGTTGGACGGGTAGCGAGCAAGAGATGGTCTAGATCCTTCAGTAGCCAGGAGAAGAGCCTTGATAGCAGAATCCAACGAGAAATCCATAGGCTGGGCCCTGGTAAGACGGATATGTTTCTCCACTTCAGGCCTGACCTCCCCAGGCGGGGCAGGTCGGTGAGCCGCTTCCACATACCCCAGCGCCTCCGGAAAGCAGTGGGTAATGTAGGCCATCATGGATTGAAAAGGTGGAGGAGGAACTGCATCATGGACCCTTGACCGCGTGCCAGAATTGTCTTCCGAAATCTCATCTCACGGATCCTCGAGGTCACCCTGTGCTGGACCCAGGGATCCAGAAGGTGGGAATGGTGGATCAGGATCCCTCATGGACCCGATCCAAGATCCAGGTGGCGCAACTTGAGGACGTGTAGTAGCCAAATGGATCTGATCCTGGTGGTAGAAGGCATGTGAGGAGGGGGCTGACAGACCTCGAGCTCCTGTGTGCCTTGTGGACCGAGGGGGGGATTTAGGCCTTGCCTGTGTAACACCCCCCTCTGGCTGTGTGGGCTTGACCGAGTCCTCAGTCAAAGTGCCCTGGTAATACACAAGCTGACAATCACCCTGGGTCAGTGGGCAGGAGTGGTGTACAGAAGACACACACCTGTCCCAGCCCTGGTCACATACTGAGGGAGAATCTGGACGTGGTGGAGCCAGATCTCCCCCCATCACAGGACGTGACCGCTTGATCCTCCACCGAACATCTTTGGGTGGTCTAGATCGCTTACCCATGGAAAGAGGATCAAATGGTGCCTGATCTAAACCTACACCACCCCTATGTCTCTCCTGCCCCCGGTTACCCCCCACCGGCACACCTGCTTGGAGTGACTGCACACTCTGTCTTGCGCTGGGGCCGGGAGGAGGGTTGGTAATGGACTGCACCGTACCGTAAACCGAGGGTAAGGAGGGAGCTGAAAGAGAGACAGGATTAGGAGCTAATCTATTCTCTATCTCCTTAGACACCATCTCTGATAACATGGTTGGGAGTGAAACAATGTGGCTCCCATCAGGAAAACCCAGGAAGGCTGCAACTCCTTTAAAGAAAACAGGCATATCAGGTGGAGAATCCTTAGAAGGCACAGGAATCTGAGACACAGAATCCTCTGGGCCCACCGAACCCACCACCGAACCACAGGCTGAACCCGAGGCGCGAGAGGTGGGGGAGGAGGGGGGATGGTTCCCAACCCTAACCTCCCCATATGATTGACCTGAAATGTGAGGGGCCTTCTTCCTAGCCTTATACTCACGCTCCAATCAGCACACTCCTGACACCTGTTGTTTACATCACACCAACCACCACGACAGGGAATACATACGGTATGTGGATCATTCTTTACACCCGCAGCCAGAAGAAGCACAGACTCTCCTGGAGAAGTGTGTTGCACCACTCCCTGAAGACGTGGAGTGAAGTGGAGAGGAAGAGCCATGAGAGGAGCCGGGACTGAAAACATGGCGGGCGTGTGGGCGAGCCTCCCTCCGTGCATCAGCTGGTTGAAGGTCCGGCGGAGGGGGGGCCCGTTTGTCATCATTAACCATAGCAGAAGGTGACAGGAAACCCTCCTAGAGGTCAGGGAACTCAGCCATATGGCCAACAACGAAAGACAGTTGGGCAGTAACAAAGAAAGCACTGTTGAAAACCTGAGTCCACACGGTAGCGCGTCTCAAGAAAGAATGACGGTCTCAGCTGAGGGAGACAGGGTTGCCATGAGTTGCCAGAGGTCGCCAAGGGTGGAATACGACACGTAATTTAAACGTGGTACTAGACGCTTGGGTAGATAGGGAGCATTGTTAATGCTAAGACCTCTTCTATTTGCGTGAATCCGTTTCAGATCACTGAATCTGGGCGGGGCTTGGCCGCTCTGGGCGGGGCTTAGGCGCGAAATCGTGTTCTATTTATCATCTTAACCCGTGATCTGTAACAGATTCCTGAATCCGTCGAATCTGATTTGGGAGGTGGGTTATAGCAGACGACACTCGTTCGCGGGTTTTTTTGCACTAGCCTGAGCCAGCCTCTTCTCAGAAGTTAATATTGATATATATACCTCCAATAAAACAGTGTATATATACGAGGAAGATAGTAAGCGGTAGAGAAATGTTGTAGAAATGTTACTGTAGGCACAAAATTGTATAATAGTGGTGATGAATACCAAAAACAAAGGAGATATATAACAGCAGCCTCTTCTCGGGATCTATTATTGATATATACCTCCAATAAAAACAGTGTATATATACGAGAAAGATATTAAGTGGTAGAGAAACGTTTCAGAAATACTACTGTAGGCTTAAAATTGTATAATAATGGTGATGAATACCAGAAACAAAGGAGATATAGCAGCAGCCTCTAACCGGATTATTTATTTTCTTTGAATTTTGATATATACTCCCAAGAAAACAATTTACTTGTATGTGAAAGAGATTAAATGGTACAAAAATTCTGCATAAATGTTAGCGTAGGTACAAAAATATGTATAACCGTAGCATATGAATAGTTAAATAAGATATCTCCAAAGTTTATTTTGGTTAAGGGGAAGCTCTACTCTACTTTGACATACACAAATGATTCTGACACTCATTACCATCCCAAATAAATAGTTAATAAGATATTCCCATTCCCCATCTTCTCCCAATAAACATGAGGACATGTGGGAATGTAAGGTTTTTTGGCTGGATGTAAAAGTGAAGTTTTACCCAAATCTAACCTAACCAAGGAAAGCCTATCGGCGCTACATATTAGACATATATAAAAATAAGGGGTATTTCTTTACAACTACTGCTCCACCTCTTTATTATATATATGAAGTCTTACATACTATACATAGTGTACTCAACGCATCTGTGAAGGTTTCAGGGGGTGCTCACCATTATTTACCTCGCAAAACGTCTTTGAAGTTGTTATTTTGGTTAAGTTAGGTTAAGTTATGGTTAGGTTAAGGTTGTTAGGTTAGTTTGCGGTTATGTTAAGTTAGGTTAGGTGCGGTTCAGTTAAGTTCGGTTACATAAGATTTTTACATTTTAATACCCAAACCCCAAAAATAACTAATTTGCGAACCCTAACTTCCAGGTGATAAAATGTAAAAATCTTATATAATCGAACCTAACTTAATCTAACCATGACATAACCGTAACCTAACAACTTTAACATAACCATAACTTGACATAACCTAACCAACCTAACATAACCTATCATAATTTCAAAGAAGTTTTGCGAGGTAAATAATGGTGAGCACCGCCAGAAACCTTCACAGATATGTTGAGTACACTATGTATAGTATATTTATAATAAAGAGATGGAGCAGTACTTGTAAGGAAATAATAGGTGTAACATTGTCAAGGTTAACCTCGAGGTTCATCAGACTTGAATCTACTTTTCAAGAATCTAATGGTGTTTTCAATAACACATTTAGTTATATAAAGATTTTTTATTGTACAATAAGCAGGTTGGTGATAATTAGGGATGCCGCTGTCATCCTAAATGCATCAGGAAATGAAAGTTGTAACTCTCAACACTTCCTCGGAGAAGTGACTAGTGTGACGGCTAGGCAGCGACTGGCCTTTCATTATTATTGTTTTTATCCAGCGAATTCAAAACAGATTCTGATGTTCTATTTGCACCCAATTAATCCAAAACAGATTCGGATTCAGAGCAGAATCCGGAGTAGATTATTGAGAACAAATAGAAGAGGCCTTAATATAAGAAGCAGGTTGTATGTGAAACAAATCTCTTCTTGACTATCCTGGATTCTCTGTTTCTCTCGTGAATCCCAGTTATATAATTCTCTCTTCAAGATCCCTCCTGCACAGATACTGCCCTTACTTCCATACATCTTACTTATGATCTAAGTACTCCTATCCCTATCATTATCACAGTTCTTTAATTTTTTTTCTAAAAAAAAATTTCCGCTCCCATAGAAATAATCTCTGTTGCCTACTCTCTATATATGTTCTTCTGATACACCAATGTACACCTTACAATTCCTTTTTCTTGAACACTTTTCTACTCATGCCAATTGCATTCCTGTTTTTACTGATGGCTCTGAATGTCACTATGGCTCTGGTTTTGCCATTCTTTAACAAATCCACATCCTCCATTTGATCTAACCATTTCACAATAACTACCCATTTTTTTGCTCCATACTTTGCTTTGCCATTAACATCTTTTTTCTCTGCCGTCTGCCTTTTAGATTAATATAGCGCCATATGACCTTTGATGTCTGGCACGTATTGTTTTTTTGCATGAACTTATTTACTCACTCTTATCTGAAAAGAAGAAGGCGTAGTTTGATTTCAGAAGATGAATTATATAAATGATGTCAGTTAGAATCATGTATACAATTATTTTAGAGGTCACTGTGAAGATATTAAACCTTAAATCAAAATACATACACATAACCCTTGTTACAGGTCAGTGAAAATGTATTGGAAGCAGTTATACAGAAGAGCAACACTGATAACAACAAGGAAGCCAAAGGGACTTTCTTAGATCTCTTTCGGTTCCCTAGGTTGCGCCTCAGGACCCTCAACATTTTCTTCAATTGGTCAGCCTCAAATTTTGTCATAAGTTTTTATGTCACTAAGAAACATCATAGGAATAGATTATAGTGGTTACATATTATTTACACTGTCAAGTTGGTCATTATTATATTTCTCAGGCTGCCTAGCTGAATAGCCCGAGCTTCTGAGATAGGATTCGGTTTTTCCAATGAGCCATCACGTAGTCTATATATTATGGATTTGACTTGGGATTATTTGCTGTGCAAATATGTTTGATTGTGTGATATTGCGTTGTATCCTGAACAGGCATCTGCAATGGACCAATACACTACACAGTCTCTTTTGATAACTCGGTAGAGTCTGGTGGTGTCTGGCCAGACGGACTCTATCCTCACGGGGAAGGGAGGACTTGGAAAAATGGATGTGTAGGGACCGTGGAGGCTACAGCTTAGTGTTGCTCTTGAGTGACTGGATGGAGTCGTGGATGATCTGGGTGTGAATATGCTGGAGGCTGGTTTTGAGAGGACAAGGTGGTAGTAATGATACAATAGTTGATACTATTTTACTAGTAATGATACTAGTTATTGTTTTGATGTTTTTTTTTATGTGTGAGGGTGGTGTGTCTTGTAGTGTAGTAGGTCCTGGGGTGTGTAGCGGCTTCAGAGTTTTTGTATGCATTAGAAGTATGTGGGAAAGCACCTAAAGAAAACAGCAGAAAACTTTCAATATCCACAAAAGACCTCATAAGAAAAGTAGCAGAAAGGTTATAAAAGCAATAAGAGACAAAAGAGAAGCTGTTGAACTATCTAAAAAAAATAAAAACATAAACAAGAGACAAACTAATGACAGTCAAAAGTATAACATGAAAATGATTGGAGAAACTCTAAACAAGGGTACAAGTAGGAAAATAGCAAGTAGAACCCGGCATTGGCAGACAGCAACTTTATGCTCTTAAAGATGAACAAGGTCAGATTACAAATATTAAAGATGAGGTGATCAAGGTAGCAGAGGAATTCAATAGAAAATTGTATAGGCATGATAATAGGGAAACCGAAGATCCCAGCATGGAAACTATAAACATGGAAGTACCTTGTGGAAGCACAATTGAAATAAAGAACACTAAAAAGAATGAGCAGAAGCAAAATAGGAGGTGCAGATGGCTTATCAATTGACCTGATTAAGAATGTAGGCGATTTTCTACTAGATGAACTCGCAATACTTTTTATCTAATGTTTGCAAACCTCTTCTGCACCAAGTACTTGAGAAAATGATATAATAATTCTAATTCACGAGAAAGGAAACAAAGACCTAAAAAAAAACTATTGTCCTGTAAGTCTATTGTTTGTAGCATACAAGGAGAGGGAGACATTTTTAGTGTGGGAGAAAGGTAAAATAGTAAGGAAGAAGATAGAGTGGTGGTAAGTAGTATAAACAAATGAATGAAAGAATTGCGTATGAACATGAAGTTATGGTAGTTCTGTTATATACATCTTCTGGAAACTCCCTAGAGATGCTTGTGATAATCATATGATAGAAACAAGATTAAAGTTGTAAAATTGAAGCATATTCAGTTTTATGTTAGAAAAGTACTGACCAGTGAAATGGCTTGGAAGGCAAAATGGTGAGAGTAAGAAATGTCTGTACTTTCAAATTAGTAATTAGATAATTATAAAAATTTATCTAGAATGATATGAGCATGGCTTGAATCCTGGAGATTACATCTAAGTGAATATTGTTGACGTTTGGATTTTAGCCTGGCTAAGGAGGCACTTTTGGTTGGAGGGACAGAATTTTATTACTAACTCTTATTTCTTTGTAAGTACATAGCAGTAGAAAAAACATTTTAGTCTGCTGAACATAGTTTTAAGTTGTTTTCTTATTTTAGCATTTAATTCCTAACAAAGCTAACTTTCTTTCAAGGAATTATTACACATTCTATAATAAATTGTCCTCAACCTGAAATTCATCCATGTTGGGGACGGACACTCATCACTGACTGATAATGTTCATGGTTCCACAGGATGGTCAACAGTGGTGTCTACTATGGCCTGTCCCTCAACACAAGCAATCTGGGAGGCAATCCTTACTTAAACTTCATAATCAGTGGAGCTGTGGAGTTGCCAGCTCTTGCCATTGCCCCTCTACTTTTGAACCGAGTGGGCCGTCGCATCTCTTTATCTGGCTTCCTTGGCCTGGGTGGTGTGTTTCTCCTCTCTACTATATTCGTCCCTGAGGGTGAGTGATGAAGCTTAGATTACCTTCCTGAACGTGAAAGGATATTCTCAAAGGCCTTGATCATTCTTTTATAAGGACGCATTAGATATATTACAAATGATGGGTGAAAACTGTGTTTAAAATTTGAAGTGAAAAGGGTAAGTTCTAGAATTAAACTTGCCTAGCTGCTACTGAGCAAAACAATTTTTGTAGTTATATGTTTGTATGCTATGAAGGCTAGTTGGTATTGGGATGTAATGTGATCAGTACGAGTGGCCCCAGTACCAAATGACCTTATGTATTTTTGGACACAACCCCACAATCCATCATTGCTCTATCAACATCCATTCTCTTGTCTCACCCATGTATGCTTATCAATATCCTCCTTCTCAAACATTGCATTTCCAGTTACCATCTCTCGCTCAGCACGTGAAAGGAAGGGAAGGGAATTATGAACAGTGGTAAAGAATGAAAAATCAAAATGGAGGGCAATAAAAAGTGGAATACCACAGGAATCACCTGTAGAACTATTGGTCTTGGATATAGAATAGTTTTTTTTACCTATCTAAAGTTAGTGTAAATCCATATCCAAACAATAGATTTAGAGTAAGGGTAAGATGATGATCTTTGCAGGGATGAACTGGCTGCTGATTACACTGGCGATGGGTGGCAAGCTGTGCATTACTGCTTCCTATGCCATTATCTATGTGCTAACAACAGAGATATTTCCTACTGTTGTGCGCAATGTTGGTGTAGGTTCCTCCTCTATGGTGGCACGGATTGGAGGTGCCCTGGCTCCCTACATCAACTTGCTGGTGTGTATTTACCTAATGGTATTTAACTACTTGTAGTATATAGTGCCTGAGCTACACTTATGTTGTTCCGTCTCTATCTATATATTGTATAGTGTTTCCTTTAGTTATTGTACATTCTTTGCCGTTATCACCTCTTCTTTCTGTCCATTCTAAGTATCTATATTTCTTTGGAGAAAGCTGTACTTTTTTGTGCCGTTCTTGTATGTCCATGTGGGTCTCATTTCACTTTTCCCCATTTCCAATATGGCATTTTTTTGCATGAAATTCCATTTCCCATGTCTTATTCCATTCTGCAGCTCTTCACAATCCTTGTGGTTTCTGTACATGAAAATGTGCATTCCTACATGATTTTGTATGCTAGTGTTTGTCTATCTATCTATATATGTACCTGGCTTATATCCCAATTAAAAAGGTATAGCCAAGACAAGGTATTTTGAGTTCAGGGAGACTTTACTCTCCCTTCCCCCTCTGTGCCTTGTCTTTTTGTAGGAGAGAACACAGAGGATGGGTTTCCCAAACCCCTTGCTCCATCCCTTTTTGTCATCTTTTATAATCTGCAAGGAATATGGTGGCAGTATTCTTGCAGTCCCCCCCACAAGACTATAATACTGCATGTATATTCTGATCTGTTAGTCTAATAAGGAAAGCTAAAGTTTATGCTGCATTGCTCTTTGTTTAGGATGATGTATGGGGTCCGCTGCCAATGCTTGTATTTGGATCACTCGCTGCTGCAGCAAGTGTCTTGAGTCTCCTGTTGCCTGAAACACATGCGCATCAACTCCCAGAAACTCTGGAAGATGCCGAGAATTTTGACAGGTATGTGTGTGTGTATTTACCTAGTTGTAACATATACAGTGGAGTCTCATCTAACGAATTCGCATCTAACAACCCTTTTGAAGCTCTATCCCACCTCCAATCTAAGGATCCAAATTCAGATCTAACGGCAATTATTCTGAGCACCCGGGATCGAATTTCAAACTTCCCGCTGATTGCTGAATTTTTGTCACACCACGGCATCCCTCCCTCCCTTCCCAGTCCCCTCCCTCCCTTATCATCACTTTCAGAGAGAGAGAGAGAGAGAGGAGAGAGGAGAGAGGAGAGAGGAGAGAGGAGAGAGAGAGAGAGAGAGAGAGAGAGAGAGAGAGAGAGAGAGAGAGAGATTAGTATCTATAAACATTTTCCTACCGTCCTATATATATATATATATATATATATATATATATATATATATATATATATATATATATATATATATATATATAAATATATATAAATAAATAATTAAAATACAATGTTTATATAGTGTTCAATATTATAGTAATGATAAAATTGAGTCTATATTCGTGTTCTTTATCCTTGAAAACCTATATATATAAATTTCCATGAGATTCTGAGGTGTCAAAAATTTCATGAATTTTTTTTTTAGAATAGTAGATAAAGAGCAGATGCCCGTTCTTTTGAGTTATAGTAGAATTAAATTGGTATATTAGTAACTGAGAAAATAATATATTAATTTTTTGACAAAATTTCAACAAAACTTAAATTTCCTACTAAACTATAAGGTATATTTCAAATCTGATTTCACCATTAGATAGACAACATCAAACTTAAGATATTAACGTCTATACATTATTGCTGTATGACAAATATTTTCTGAGTAAAATGGCAAAAACACATTTGACCAAATTTATGCGGAAAATTTTTGGGGGACTAAATTAAAAATCTACAATTGTTACAGAAACCTGAAAAATATAGGATATTGTTCATAAAATTCATGGGTTGTATAAGCTTTTCTGTCTATATGGACACTCAACAATAGAAATAAGTGAAGCAATGTATTCCTTAGTGTATGTTCATTATTGATGATTTGGTGTGGGAAAAAATTATCAATGATAATTATTTTATTTCTCAGATTTTATTTCTCAGTCTGCTTACTTACTACTTTATACTTTCAGAAAGCCAGAAATAAAATGAAGCAGTTTAGAGGTCCAGCTCCAAATCTCATAAAAACACTCGTGGAAAGAGAAAGTAAAGACAGCTGTTACAGTATTGTTTCTCAAATATTAAGGACAAGGAATGTAAATGCTGATAAGACCTGTATTTTGTATACTGCTGTAATTTAGTCTTGAATGTATATCATCATGTCATCAATCTCAGTTACTAGTGGAAGCATCTGTTTCCCCAAGGAGGTCCTGGGTACCATAATTAGCATAGTCCTACGAGCATCTAATGATCTAGCCAAGTTGTTACATGGGAAGAATGCTTCACCAGTAAGTAGTTAGGAGTTTCTGCAAATGTGAATTTAAGTGCCTAATGTATGATAAGAATATATCAGAGTACATGTTACTGTGAAAACTCATGGTGGTTTTCCATGAACCCTTGTTGAAGCATGACATGTTTCTGCATCATACAATGTAATGATTATAAAGTAAATGGGAATTATTAGGTGCATGTCAATTGAAACAGTGGTTAGTATGGCTGTGCAGAACCAGGGTCCAGACTCAGTACTAACAGATCCACCACTGCTGTCTGGAAACTGGTTCCAATTTTAGGATCTAGTTATGGATTCTTATAAGTATTAATGTATGGTGTCTAGATAAATTATAAAACAAAAGGTTTAAAAAGTACTAATTTAAAAGTACAAATGAACAAAGAATGTATTAAAATAAAATTAATAGTATTCCTGTATCCAATATTGAATGTGATCTTGTGATAGTTAAGGAAAATTTTATTATTGCTGGCGTAGTGACAATATTTCAGTGTTGCCATAAACATCTTTGTATTTTCTTGCACTCCACTCAGTGAAATCCAGACTGCAAAAGTAAGGTCTATGATAATCACTGTCGCAAATCAATGTACTCACATTTTCCATAAGTGTATGAAATTTCTCACTTGCATAGAATTACATTGAAAATCAGACCACACAGACACTAGGGCAGGGTTCTTCAAAGCACAGGTCGTGACCCAGTACTGGGTCGCAAGCTCATGTTCAGTGAGTTGCCACATAATAATTATTATTGTTATTGTTATCATTTACTCTCCCTTTCCCCTCTGCACCTTGTCTTTTTGTAGGAGAGAATACAGGCAACTGGGTAACATGCCACATGTCCATGTAGCTGGCGTTGATGTTGGCGGACTATGCTGGTAATAGGCCTTGATTCAGTCTCACGGAGCAGTCGCTGATTTGACAAAGTCATTCCAGTAATGCCCCATGATACTGTGAAGGCATTTATTACCAAAGACATCAATTCGCCTCTTCAGATTGGTGTTCAGTGTCTCTGTCTCACAGCCATACAGTAAAACAAGGATCACCAACGATTTGAAGATTTGAATCTTTGTCCGTCTGCACAGGTACCGACAACGTCAGATACTCGTGCTGAGTGAGTCCATAATACCATGGGCCAATCTGCCGTAAGACTTCTTGAGTGACCCACCATTGTTATGGACCACGCTACCAAGGTATTTGAAGCTGTCCATGATATCAATGTCCTTGCCACACGCATGAATAAATTGTACTGTTTCATCTAGCAAGTCTATAAACACCTGTACCTTAGTCTTGGGCCAGGAGACCAGAAGTGCTAAATGTTTCGCCTCCTCGTGCAGTACTTCGAGAGCCATCGCCAAAACCTCCAACGACTCAACAAAGATTACTGCATCGACGGCAAAAAGAAGATCAGTGATCTTGGTGTTGCTGATAGATGCTATACAGTGACTGGTCCACAACTCTGCCCAGTACCCAGTCCATACATGTGTTGAAAAGTGATGGAGCAAGGATGCATCTCTGCTTCACTCCCTCCCGTATGCACAGGAAAGAAGCTGGACATGCCCCCCCTCATCACTTCACAGCACTCTCAATCCCGGAGTACTGGCTAGTTAGTAGACCAATAATCTCTACAAGAATCCGGCGGTGGCACAGAAGATCCCAGAGTGCCTCGCAATGCACTGAATCAAGTTACTTTTAAAGATCGACGTAGGCTGCAAGCATCCCCTGTCGAAACTCACATCGGCTTTCCACCAGTACATGAAGTGCTAGGATAGGGTCAGTTGTTAACTTACCAGGTGTGAACCCTGACTGTTCAGGTCTCTGCAAACAACTCGGCATTCCGGAAAACCCTGCAGTTCTGGAGGATCCTCCAACGAATACTAACGAGGATGTGATCGATCTCTTTAGCTACCTACCCCTCCGGCATTGCTAGACCAAGCTCTGGTCTTTGATATCAAGAACCTGCAATTCTCAACCTTCTGAATTTTGCAAAATTCAGGAGAGAGCTGTTGGTGTTCCTGGTACCAGAGCCATGGGGACAAACATAAAACTCTTAGCCAGCTCTCTCAGTGGCAGTGACAGCATTGAAGTTGCCCAAGACAATGAGTGTGTCACAGTGGGGACACTAATCCAGAACAGAGTCCAGTTTAGCATAAAACATCTCTTTCTTGTCAGTCTCACACATCTCGGTAGGAGCATATACTGCAACAAGAGACAAAGCCCAAGGTGTGATTTAGCCTCAATCATATTATACGCTCATCAACCAGAATAACCTCAACAATGGACGGCTGCAGTCTATTAGAGTCGCCTATAGCTACTACCTTAAGACGGGCACCATTGCTCATGCCTAATCAGTAGTGGGTAAAAACCACTACTACTAATCTCGTTACTGCCAGTCCTTTTCGCCTCAGAAAGTCCTACTATATCCATCCTCAGCCTACTGAGCTCATCCAATAGATGAGGCAGTCAGTGGTCCTCTGAGAGGGTTAGTATGTTCCAAGAGCCAACATGCAGAACCTGCTAGAGATTTACACCCAAGCAGGTTTGGCGCCTCTTCTTCAGCCCCTTGGCCACCCCCAGAATCAAATGTAGGGCGAGAGGCTCCTCCCACACCAGTCAGGTTGCAGGGGTCCCATGGGCTTTGCCCTGCACCTGTCATTTAGTCCATCAGGCTGCCCTGATGCCTTGGCATCACAGGGG
>JAXIVD010004856.1:30000-32738 GCA_036785275.1 Cancer borealis | reverse complement strand
GTACTTTTACGGGTCAGAAATAACTCGAGGCTAAATACAGCGAGTGGCCATTTCAAGTAATTACAGTTTTCCTCCGCGCTACTACAAGCTTCACGCCACTCAGCCGATGTAGAAAGTAAAAGAAAGAAGGTCACTGGAGTAAGAATTTTGATATACGTAAATTATATATCAGCTGTATTTTGTGTGATTTTGATAAACACACATACACATCCACATCCACACCCACATCCACATCCACACCCACACACACACCCACACACACACAACACACACACAACAGGAAAGCAGAAGTTAAAAAAAATAGAGAAATGTATAGAAGAACGAAACATGTCATTGTCCATCACCAAAATGACTCTGGAATCGAATTACACCCGGAAGTAAGAACAAAAGCAAGGGAGGAGCCGAGACAACCTTGGGCCGAACATGTATGGTGATGATAGTGAAAGTGACGATGATGGTGACACTATACTAGTAGGTGCAAGGTGCTAAAACATTTATAACACCAAATAGTGTATGATAAATACAAAAAAATGTGCCTTATAAGTGTGTATAGATGCATAGGAAAGGATTCAAATACCCTTTTTTGGTGGACTGTTCGAAGTAATTCCTTGAACAGCTCAGCAAACATTATTACCTTCATCTGAGCAGCGTGTACAAGGGAGAAGCTAGGTTAGTGGGGGGGGGTTATTTCTCTCTCTCTCTCTCTCTCTCTCTCTCTCTCTCTTCTCTCTCTCTCTCTCTCTCTCTCTCTCTCTCTCTCTCTCACGTGACTTGTACGCCTAGAACCAACTTTCACTCTTTTTTCATGCTATCTTCCTCCTCCTCCTGCTCCTCTTCCTCCTCCTCCTCCTCCTCCTCCATAGTCCCTCTTCCTCTTCATCTTCCACAGGAAGTTTATTTTCTTCTCTCTCTCTCTCTCTCTCTCTCTCTCTCTCTCTCTCTCTCTCTCTCTCTCTCTCTCTCTCTCTCTCTCTCTCTCTCTCTCTCTCTCTCTCTCTCTAATTCCCCGTGACCCTCCTCGCTTTTAGTAATTAGTGTCCCATCCATTGCCACACACACACACACACACACACACACACACACACACACACACACACACACACACACACACACACACACACACACACACAAAGTTACGTCACGAATAAAAGGGAAAGAAGGAAAGGATTTTAATAACACTACTTTGACTAACCCAGATTTTTCCTTCCCCCCACTCTCTCTCTCTCTCTCTCTCTCTCTCTCTCTCTCTCTCTCTCTCTCTCTCTCTCTCTCTCTCTCTCTCTCTCTCTCTCTCTCTTTTTTTTTTTCTTCTCTCTCTCATCTCCTTTTACCGAGAGAGAGAGAGAGAGAGAGAGAGAGAGAGAGAGAGAGAGAGAGAGAGAGAGAGAGAGAGAGAGAGAGAGAGAGAGAGAGAGAGGGAGAGAGTGTAGCGTGTACAGAGACCTCAAAAAAGTTTTATTGTAGAGACATCAACTCTCACGCACACCATTGCACGCTATCTACAACGCATCCTAAGACGACGCACCACACACCACACACCACACACACCCACACACACACACACACACACACACACACACACACACACACACACACACACACACCAAACACACACTAAAATGCACACCAAAAAAATAAATACACAACACCTCTGTCAACAAATTAATAAAAAGGTTGAGAGATACGACAAACAATCTCTTCGTTTTCTTACCAACACACACACATTAAAAATAAATAAATAAAAAAATAAAAAAGGGAAGGATATATATATAGAAAGGAAAAGGAAAACGTGCTACAGGTTCTTGTGATCAATATTTTTCTTTTAAAGTGAAGCGAAGTGAAGTGAGGTGATTTTTTAGGCTTCTCTCTAACACGGCAACAAATGAAGTTTATAAAAGTGAACCTGATGCTGTTTGAACGTAAGGGGAAAAAATTGAAGTTTATAGTGATGGTACTTTATGTAAGGGTAAAAAATAAGTTTATAGTGATGACAAAAAGTTTATAGTGATGCTACTATAACGTGGGAAAGAAATAAGTTTATACGTAAGGAAAATAAAGAAAAAGTTGATAGTGATGCTATTAAGACGTAGGGAAAAAATTATAGAAGCGACCTTGATGCTATTTAACGTTAGAGGAAAAAAAAGAAGTTTATAGAAGAGACCGTGGGAAGAAAAAAAAGAAAAGAAACGAAAATGTGTGTGCTTTGTGCGATGTAGAAAAAATATCTGTAACGAAAATATACAGAAACTTTCATTCATTCCACTCACTATCTACACAACAACGAAAACACTACAAATAAAACGGACTCCTAGTAAAAACAAAACAAAAAAACTAGTCTCGGTTGAGTAAAACATCAAACCAATCATTAACTAATATAAGTAACCAACAACACAAACACAAACACAACACAAAAATACACAAACTAAACACACGCAACACAACACAACACAACACAACCCCAGTAATGATTAAATTGGTTGGTTAGTGTTCAACGTCCACCCCCAACTTCCCACAACACACACACATATAAGATTGGTATTAGCTCACGTGTTAGCAAAAACCAAAGAAAACCATTAAATAAATCATAATATAAGAAGCCACAAGGTGTTAATATTAATCAAATAATACCCTCAGACCAGCGCCTTTTGTTTATAAGTCGTAAGTAAGGCGAGGCGGCAGCAACGGAGGCGATAAATAAGGCGGTTTTAACACATTGAAACCAAGCAAACCATTGAAAA
>JAXIVD010004856.1:0-25000 GCA_036785275.1 Cancer borealis | reverse complement strand
AACGAATTCGTAAAAAGATAGTGAGAACGATTGTCGTCTCACTACTATACGAAAGGTTCTCTTTCCTCGCCTTCCACGTTGATCAGGTGAGCTGAATACTTCGGCTCGTGACGCTATTATATGTGAGGCGTTTGAGGGGAACTGTAGCACACGCACACGCACACGCACAACACAATGCAACACTACAACAAGCACACACTGATCCCGGGCACTCATTCCTGGTGTGTAAGTAAGCACACTAGCCTGATCTGATACACTCATTCACGCCTAGACACAGCTTCGCCGCGCCCAGCATCGTTAGGGCCACACATCCCCACGTCCACCACCATCACAACGTTCATAGGTCTTTCCACTTCTGCTACAGGGGGAGGGGGTAACGGAGGCTGGGTTACAGTACCAGGTGTTTGACGGAGATGCCGGTGTAAACGTTGGCCCGGGGCGGCGGTGGTGCGGCAACATTATGGTTGTTATTATTATTGTTGTTGTTGTTTATAGGAGCGGGGGGCTTTGAGCGGCGCCCCCCCAGATCGACCATCGTGGGGGAATCGCCCCTCTGCCCACAGGGTCAGCCCACGCCCACGCGGACACCAAGTAAGGGGTGGGGGGACGAGTGTGTGACCCAGGGGGCAGCGGGGCGGTGGGTGGGCGCCGCCGACCAGCCCAGCAGCACCAGCAGCACCAGCAGCAACACCAACACAGGAACCACCAGGAAGGAGGGCACCGTGGGGGCAGCGAAGGCCGCCACGTTGGGCCACCAGCAGGTGCAGAGGCGGCGGCAGCGGCGGCGGCGGCGACGGGTGGTGTACCAGACGGCGAGGCGACAGGCAGGCAGGCAGGCGGGCAAGCCAGGCAGAGGCGAGGCGGAGTGCGGCAGGCGGACGGCACGGAGTCACCACACGACGGCTACAGCCACACACCGGCGCAATGCCCGCGTCACCGCAACACACACACACACACACACACAAACACACGCACGCACGCACAGTAGGACGCGGTCAGTGATGCAGGATCGGTGAAGGCCGCCGCACCATCACGGGAGGGAGCACGAGTTAGCGTCCAGCGTTGACACTCTGCATGACCAATACTTCCACCACTACCACAGCTCTACACGCCAACTCTCGCCCTCACTGCTCACCTTATGTTCACCTCAGCGGATCACTGTACAAGTGTTGAAATACGACAACACAACAATGACTGTGCACCATGAATATGAAGTAGTCCGATATCTAAATATAACCGCTGTCAGTATCACGACTGTTCGATGTTCAAAAATGATTCCCATTGAAAACCAACAACCTACTTTGGAAATTCAAGCAACTACCAGAAAAAGGTGTGACTAGATAACGTAAAATAATGTGTCTTCGTAACTAACATTCAATTATGAGTTAGTTACTTCTTTTAGGTGGCGGGCAAGCAATACGAAGAGACAACTGTACTGGTTCATAACGTATACGAAGCATTACTTATCAACCATTTACATACTTATTAACCATCTTCACGGTTCACTACTAATGGCTTGTGTTGTGCCCATTACCTACCTGGAATTGGGCAGTGACGGCGGGAGAGGACGGAAGGGGAATGAGAGGAGGCGGCAACACGGAATCATCTCGCTTCATTTTGACTTCATTATTCTGAACCTTTACTGTACGAGTCCCATGACACCTCACAACGCCACTTGGCTTGGTGGCGGCTTTGTGAGTTATCTTTTGGTCCTGTACCTCAGATTTTCCATGAGAGGGTTGGACTGAGGTAGTTTTAGGCATCTTGTTTGAGATTTCAGTCTTCGTGCTGGATATGTTATGGCTTTGGGCGTGCTTAGAGGGACGGGATGATGTGGTGTGCTGCGGGAGGGAGTTGGAGGGACAGGGTGGAGCAGAGGCGGGTTTAGGGGTGAGGGCTGGCTTAGAGACAGAGGATTTTGGTTTCTTTTTATGAGTTTTTGAGGTTTTTGAAGCACCTTGGGTTTTATTTGAGGGTTTAGAAATCGGGATTTTAGACTCTGTAAGCTGAGACAATTTGCTACGAAGGTGTAAGGGTTTGTGGGTGTTGTTGCCTGGGTACTGCAAGGGTAAGTAAGGATACAAGGGGAGGAGAGGAGAATATTACTTTCATAGTCTAGAAATGTAATAATACAAATCGAAATTTTGGGAGTTAAATGTAAACCTAACTATTATACACACGTATGTTTCGTGTGTATACGAGGTGATGTATTTATGTATAATATTTCACTAGGTAATATTATGTAGAATTGTGGGTTCAAATGATCAATAATTTCCACTGAATGTGTAATGTAAAACGAGAAAAAAACCATGCAGCTATAGAACCAATGATATACTATTTAACTGAAAGGCTGTGATTAACAACCTTCCCAAAACACCAACGTTAAGTATACAGTGAAAACATATATTCTTAGTTATCATGCATGTTTAAAGCGTAAACCACAAGCATTCCGTAAACACGTCTTATAAGGAAGTATTTACAACATGCATCTCAACACTCATCTCGACACGTCAGAACCACTTAAAGAATATTAATAAAACTTAACTATAACTTAAATATTACCAAACCAAGTATTACTCTCACGAAACACACACATCCCTTTTATATGTATCTAAGAAATGAAAATACAAGAGCCTGAGGAATAATATTTTGCGCTAAAAATCCTACTCGTGTTCTGAATGAGGCGGAAAAAACACACTAACCTAAACAGACACAGAGACACACACACACACACACACACACACACACACACACAGCAGGACGTGAGAGGAGACACTAGTAAAATACACACAAACAAAACCTCACATGACAACACACATATACACACATACACACACAAGAACAGCGGCGCGAGATGCGGGACAGTCAAGTGAGTAAGCATTACAACTCACCATAGCGTGGGAGTGGTTGAGGGAGGCGGGCGAGACACCACCACACTCCCACACGCTGCCTCCGCCCGACTCACCGCTGGTCAGTCGGTGCAGATCGCCGTAACTTGCTCGCTGTTAGTGGTAAGTAGGTCAGGCTAGGTTAGGTTAGGTTAGGTTTGGTCAGGGTAGTTAGATGCAAGGCTATACGGCTGGTATTTGGTTTGGCCAGGCAAGCTTCATTCAATGCAGGTTAATTTTGTTTAGCTAAGGGCAAGCTCAAAACTTAAGCAACATTCAATATACTTCTTATATTCAAAGCTTATAGTGTTGTTCAGTCAGGTAGTCAAGTTATTAGTTATGTTTGAAGTAAATGAAACCTAATCATATACATAACGTGTCACAACTTCATTTCAATTTGTATCTACAATGTCAGTACTACTATTTTTCATTATCAAGTGACGGTCTAAGGAAGTTCTAACGCACTTGTTACTATTATAAGCGAGGATTACCGCCGACCTACACTTACCAGCTTCTTGACGGAGACTGAGTGTGTCGGGGAGAGTTGTCTGGGCGTGGTGGGGGTCGTGGGCACAACACAATCACTGTTTAGTCTGGTCAGGTCAGAAAAGCTCCGAGTCTGTCCACCACCACCACGACAACACACAGATATATACAAGTTAACCATCAGTATTACTATATACCTCTATCACATCACACTACGTTGTTAATTATCACTCAAAAAGACATTAGTAACTACATAACTCCTACATTTGGATTCCATATTAATAAACACGTAACTATCGGTGAATGAACACTCGTGTAAACTCAACAAAACTAAAAAAAAAAATATATATACACCCATTGTTCTGAAATCCTCATGAATCCGTGTGCATATACTCAAATAAAATACTTATTAAAAAAAATGTATAAAAAAAAACATGAAATAGCAATAGATTCCTAATACACTTTTAGATGTAGGTAGAATGTTTTTTTTTTTTTTTTTTTTCCCTTAGTTTTGCCGAATGTACAGTGTGTTCATCCATCCTCACTACAACACTACAACTACAACTAACTCCTCCCGTCTCCGCGTCCCTGGTGCCGGCGCAACACTCACCAAGGCCTTCACGTTGACGGAGGCCAGCACGGGACGGTCATACTCTATTATGGAACAATGGGAGTCGTGACCTACACCGCGCAGGTCATTCATGCTTCGAGTCTGGCCAAGCACCACACAAGGCGAAGGGTTAGTATGGGTTAGTGACACACGCACACACACACACACGCACACACACGTTGTCTTATTGTCTAATTCATTAGTAAACACATCAAGCTTGGGTCATGCTAACAAGAAGCCAGTTAATGACCTACACAAGGCAGTTCCTTGTCCCCCACCCTTGGAATAATCCAATATTTATCCATCCCACCTATCATCCCTATCCATACTCTGATCCAACCGTCTTTTAAAGCTAACTATTGACTCACCACTTACTAGGTGTCTACCCAGCCTATTTTAATCGTTCACCACGGTTAGTGAACCAATATCTACCTAGGTCTGTCCTGAATCTAAGTTTTTCTACCTTGTACCCATTTCCACGTGTCCTATCCTGACTACCGGTAATACTGCCTCGAAAATACCGGTATATCGGTATACCGGATAGGTGCACATCCTTAAACACACACATTCAGCTGGCGCCAGCCAGTGTAATCTGATTGTGTGGAAACATTGATCAGGTTTTATAAATTAGTAGTCAGGATAGGACACGTGGAAATAGGTACAAGCTAGAAAAACTTACTCAGGACAGACCTAGGTAGATATTGGTTCACTAACAGTGGTGAACGAGTTATTTTTTTAACACATGCTATTAATAAGGTCATGATTATGATAATGCATACACAAGGGTTAATAATTGCAGCATTCTTAAAGCAATGTTAGTAGGCAATACACACCTCACTATGATGCAAGGTAAAAAAAATTGTAACTGATATAAAAAACAATATGGAAAATTCCTTAGAGATCCTCGTATCAATAAAAATATTTCCATCAGCATATTGATTTAGTCTCCTCGTCCTCCTCCTCCTCCTTTTTCTTTTTCTTCTCCTTCTCCTCCTCCTCCTCCTCCTCCTCCCCGGTATACCGTTATACCGGTATACCAACTATATAAAAATACTCATACCGGAATACCTCAAAGGAGGCATTACCGGTAAAACCGAAAATACCGGACAACACACGCACACGCACACGCACACGCACACGCACACGCACACACACACACACACACACACACACACACACACACACACACACAGAAGAATCACACCATTTCAGATATTAAAATGCTGCAAATAAAAAAAAATCTTGCAATATCCCACTGTACACCCCTTCATTAAGTCCTCAACACATCAATACTATACAACACGCGGCCAGGTGACTTAACAAGATGTAGAGGAACACTTACCAGCTGTCTGATGGAGATGCCAGTATCCAGACTCTGCTTGGAGGGAGTCTGGCTGCGTGAGAGTCCGTCTTGCACCGAGCGGCAGTACTCCTCACGCTGACAAATCACAACAACAGGCATAGTTAAGCACAGACTCGGCACACTTACTCACCCACTACAGGTTGACTATCAATAATCCGGCATGAGCAAACATCTAATTCTGCGTATAGTCCCATCAAAATATAAACATAAACAGCGCCTCCCAAAAACAGTGATGCGCCAACCCAGGAAAATTGAAACTTAGCTCTGAAATTCATGCCGGAAAACTGATGGAACCGGAATATTGATTGCAGGATTATTGATAGGTAATCTGTACCTGCAGACTCATCCACTGTAATGACTCGGGTTTTGACTTAAAGGAGTGAGTAAGTAGCCGTGAGATGGTTACGGCCGGGTATTGAATCCCTTTCGGTACATTCAACGCACTGTCACCTCACCAATCAGACCAAAGTGATCACCAAGATACAAGTGGAGTTTAATTGATGTTGACACTGCCATCACTACATCACTGTCATCCTATTTACCATCCGTTATTCATTATTAGATTTTTGTTAAGATATTTGTAAATTGCTAACTTTCTGCAAACCAAATCTTTTCAGGAATGTTTTACCATTTTTCCATAAATATTAAAGTTAACACTTCCTTTTCTATGTACACTGAGAAATATTGTTCTATTACGGAGTGTCACCATTTCTCCAAAAGTAATAAATTCAACGCTTCCTTTCTTTACGTATACCAAGAAATATTGGTTCGTTACGGAGTGTCGCTGAGTTGACTTACCAGTTGGTGGAGAGACACGTTCAGTTCCTCCTTTGGTGCAGGGCTGCTACCAGCTGGACTACAGCTGCCACTGCTGCTATGCCGGCTGACCGCACAGGAGGATCCCGTGGCGGTGGCTTCATAAGCTGATTTCTGTTGTGAGGTGTTGGTGTGTTAGTTCACTCAGGTTAGTATGACAACATGTATGGTACCAATACAAGTGTAATTCAATACATTTAGTTTTAATGCACACTAACAAAACAAAAAATGTGACCATGTTTCATCATGTTCTCAGCAAAAGAATCAAATCAACACACATTCTACAAAACACCTTTTTCTACCATCTTCATGCATGCATTTAAAGAATTAAAATGAACCAAAAACACTAAATAAATGCATGTCATCAAAATAATTATCAACATGCACATTTTCAATCACTAGAGTAACAATGTCAAAATGTACCTTGGACCACATCATTGTATCCACTTTTATGTTAAGGTGCACAGGAGCTGCCTTGTGTAGATCAACTGGCCTTTTGCAGTCTCCTTATTTTCCTATGTTCTATATATAAAACTTCCCATTTAACAGAAGTGAGGACATTTTACTTATCCATCACCAAGCTTGAGTGTGTTGTGTAGTGCAGGATTGGACTCCCTTTCATGGCCTTTGATGTTCACTACTAAAGCCACAACACAAAGTTAATTAATCCATCAGTTGTCTGTGTCTTGTAGCAGCACAGTCAGTCTTGATGGCTTGTGCTCCTCACTGATAATATGCAGCTCTTTGAAAGTGAAGTACAAATCTGTTATCAGCTGGTTATCACAACTGTTTAATTTCACTTTTCAGACAGTGATGCATTATGTGATAGCTGGAGCCCTTCATTCTCTTTATTGGCAAGCTCTGTACAGTATTAATCCATATGAACTAACTGATTTTATTATAAATTTCCATCTTGTCTTTCTGAGTAGCATTTCATGAACTTCATTTTCCAATACTGTCTTAAAATTCTTGTTTTATGTCCATTTATAGAAAAGAAAATTGTTAGCATTTCATTACAAGTTCTTTTTTCAATGGTGAGGGAAAGGTTCTATATATATATATATATATATATATATATATATATATATATATATATATATATATATATATATATATATATATAACACAAGAGGCCTGTCTGTCTGTCTGTCTGTGTGTCTGCCTTCTGTATCTTATCTTGCACACTCACACCACTTGGTATCACTGTCTAAACATGTACCAAATAGATATGACAACAGGAAAACAGGACAGCAGGACAACAGGAAAATTATGGAAATAATACTGAAATGCAACGTAAAACACAATACTTCTACTACATCTCGCTGGGAGAACATCTATTAGTTGTGCAATAAATTAATTAAAACTCCATTAAGAGAAGTGAAATAATATCTATAAAAAAGTGAAGAGTGCACAGATATAATAGAATAGAACAGACCCTCTCTTCCACCAGCCACGCCATGACCTCATCTGTGGGAGGAAAGGCGTATACCATCGTACAAATACAACTTCATCTTTATACACAACCGCAAAAAAATTTAAATAAATGAAAAAAGATGAATATAATAAAATAAATTGATAAATAAATATAAGTTCCTACAAAAGTATGCTTCCATGATGTGAGTGAAAAGAAATAAAAGATATTAATAAAATAAATGAATAAATAAAAGTTCCTACAAACTACTTCCATGATGTGAATGAAATGAAATAATAAAGATAAATATAATAAAAAATAAATTAATAAATATAAGTTCCTACAAAATTACTTACATGATTCCAATATAAAAAACCTAATCAGTCACTGAAACACGTGTCTTCTCATTAATAATAGATTCACAATATCAAAAGTTAATCTTCGTACTAAACAAATATATAAATTAACATAAAAAACTGGCACTAATTTTACATACCTCATATAATTCCAATATATAAAACAATCCAATCTGTCACTGTAACACGTGGCTTCTCATAAATAATAGCTTCACAATGACAAAAGTTAAGTGTTCTTCCTACAAGCCTTAACACAGTGTAAGACGGAAGGCACAGGTGTACTGGGAACGAGGATGGATGGTACGTGACAGGATGGAAGTTGCATGATAGATAGATAATGGGAGGGAGGAGACAGAATAGGATATAGATAACACTGATATTGTTACCACCTTTTATCTCTCCTATCTGGCATGTGCTCGCGAGGAACAGCACACTGTTTTTCCTATGCATTTCCAGATAAGATGATTAATGGACTCAATACGGACTAGTTTTCATGGAATTGAGTTGAGATAATATGGAGATAAGGTTAGCCTACTAATTGTTTACCTTTTTTTATTTGCTTTAATAAGTTACAGGAAGTTGATATATATTGCATGATATTCTGCAACCTTAATTCTATCTGACATGTAAGTATTAACCTCGGGAGAAGACGCTATTGTTATCTCCATATTACCCGAGTTGATCATAGAATACCCAGAAGTAATATGCTTACCAGTGACCGCAGTGAGACGGGCGTGAGGTCGTCAGGGCGGCTTGAAGGGGTGACGGGCCGTTGATGGGGTGAAGAGTATGTGTCAACCTGAAGGGGTAAAGATGAGGTTACTGTGTGGTGTAATAGTCAAGTGTATTTATTTGATTATAGAACACAGGATAGGAGTTAAGCTTGTGTTGTACTGTCTCCATGTCTACCTTTGCATAACTTTGTTTCAACTTTTTTTTACTTTTTAGAATTTGTAAACAGTATGTACAGTATACATGTACTATAATGTACATACACAGAGGCAACAGTTCTTTATATCAGTTAATTAATAATGTATGTGTAGTACAGGGTTTGGCGACAAGCAGGATTTTTTAAAAAGTATTTTTGTTGTCCCTTAGCCAGTACCCTTTTAATGTAAAAATAAATAAATTAATTAATTAATTAATAAAAAAAAAAAAAAAAAAATATATATATATATATATATATATATATATATATATATATATTATATATATATATATATATATATATTATATATATATATATATATATATATATATATATATATATATATATATATATATATATATATATATATATGGTGTGTGCATCAAGGTAGCAGGTGGTGAGACACTCACCAGACTGCTAATGTTGACGCTGGTGTTGAGGTCTGCCTTGATCTCCGACTTGATGTCCGTCGTAGGAGTGACAGATGCTGTCCTCTTGGTGTCCTGGGCAACACTCAGGTAGGACACGCGCTGTGGTGATGGAGGGAGATGTGTAAGAGTAGCATAAATTATAAGAAGAATTACTCAATTGAATCATAAGGAATTACTCTAGTTTAATTTGCATTATTAATCCTACAATATATTTTCAACACCCACCAGCTGCTTGACGCTCACGCCAGCCAGCTCTTCTTCATCGCTGAGAGGCGTGGGTTCCCGGTGCTCCTTGGCGGGCAGCGAGTTCTCTTTGTAAGCGTGAAGAAGGCTATGGAAATCCTCCTTTCTATTAGTCTCGTGACTGATGAGAAGTTCCCCGTCACTCAGATTGTCATCCTTCATGTGATCGCCGTTGAATCCGTTGTCATCGTCGTGGATGATGGCGTGACCGTTGAAGAGCGGAGGTGTGGGTGCAGGGAACGGCTCCTCTTCACTATCCAGTTCATTGGCGGAGCTGCTCGCGCTGACCTCCTATAGCAGAATAAGGAGGGTGTTAGTGACGTGTGAGTCTAACTTTTAGTGGATGATAACATGACAAATTCAAATGTTCCGCTGACAGCAATGATAATAATAATAATAAAAAAGTACTATTTCAACTCCTATCGCATTGTTATTATTACGATTACATGATTTATATAAAGGTTTCCTCAGCTTAATTAACAACCATCTAAGCCATCAGACAATACAATAATAATAGTCTATGTTATCAATACGGATTCCTAACACCATGACACCTGGCGTTTATACACTAGCTCGTTATACAACACAATTAACATGGCGTGCGGCGTGCATAACACTAACAATGGACTATACACTAAATGGCGGGAAGGAAAGATACATTTCCATAAGAACATTCCAGGCAAGGTCTTTCTCTTTCATACAATACACAATGCAATACAACATTCATACTAACCTCAGCTACCGCCCCTCTCAGCTCTCTCTTTCTCTCTCTCTAACTCGCTCTTTTTCTCTCTGTCTCTGTCTGTGTATGTGTCTGTCTGTCTGTCTCTCTTCCTCTCTCTCTCCCCTGTGACTTGGAAAAAACACCTCAATATACGCTATCACATCCTAATAAGATGAATCAGCAATGTTCTCTCGTGTGTAACTGAGATTGCAAATATCACGGGTGTTGGTGGTAATATTTGTGGTTCAATCTGGAGTGATAGAAGAACACGGTTGAAGGAAGGAATACACACACTTTGCACGGGATTCAAAGTTTCTTATTCTTCTTCTTTCCACTGAATTTAATGTAACGTTCGTATTATGTGATGATAGTGAGTATTTAGTGTATATTTGTCATACTTTGTTGTGTTTAAAGTATAGCTGCGTGTCAAGTCAGTAGTATATATATTTTTTCTTATATACACGAAGAGAGACGAGTAGAGAACATGTCGGGATCCTCTTTACCATTCTGTCGTGATGATTATAGGAGTGATTTGCATACCGTTTCGCTACACAACTCTGCGACGTGAGACGGGATACACCGACAACAAAGACGTAGGCAACAAGATGACAGGAAGGAGGAAGGAATAAAGAAAAGTGTAAGGGTGTGAGAATTAAGTGTCATTCACCACCACTGACTGTCCTTCGCAAATGTTAGAATATTATGCAGAATAACTCAAATACATTATATATTTTTACTTGTGTTCAAAATGTTACCTTGATGGAATATATGTGAGAGCGGCGCATCGTCTTGCATTGTCTTGGCGTCCTCATTACACTAGATACAAGTCCGGGGGAGACGAGCCTCGGACCAGGAGCGGCGGCGCCACCTTTACCCTTATCCGGTGAGGCTCGCCTCTTTAACACACTCTTCACAGGTGGTAAATAACATTCCGTCACCACTACGTTTTTGGAGACATTCTTCCACACCGGAGCGTTAGAAATCTTTGTGTAGTTTTGATTATGGCTTTGAGATCGTGCCGTGCGGGTTGGCAGCGTTCGCTTCTCGTTGTCACGTTTCTGTGGTCCTTTCAACACCCCGCCAGACGAGCCATCCTGAACGGGCACGTGTCTTGGTGCCACACTTCGCAGGGAGGTACGGGGTTGTGGCGTAGGTCTGGCAGGGGATGAACTTTTCTGTTGTGTAATGCGTCCCCTGTACACATGAGGTTCAGTCGCTGGCAGAGTTTGTGTCATGATCATCTTAGTGGACACGTGCTTCTGTGACATGTTTCGAGGTGACATCGGTATTAGGGACACGTGGTGAGCCTCCGAGCGGGGCGGGGATACAAGACGGGGCACTGGCTTCTGGGGCGACGTATTCCTCACCCGTGGAGGTGCCAACGATGCACTAAGAGACGATGTGTGGCGCTGAGACACACTCCTTACCGTCTCTTCCTGGGCACGTGGAGGCCTCAGAGACACATACTTGGTGGAGGTGTTCTGAGGTGCTCTGCTCACTGAGGTGCCTTGTTTAACACACACATTCGGAGATTTACTCAACACTATACTTTTAGATGAGATGTGCTTCTCTTCCCCCACCACCTGTTGCCTTTTAACCGTAGCAGGACACACCCGGCGAGAGACAATGCCGCCGCCTGACTGAGTGCTGGAGGCGAGGGATGACTTGAGGCTCGACCCAGAGTTTCGAACCTTGGTGGTTTTCATGGTTCCGTTAACACCAAGATCGAATCTCACGGATGCTTTCTTTGTATAACTCATATTTTTACTTGTATTTTCCTTACTTATTTAATGTATGCATCACAACATTCCTTTAGACGATCAACACACACATTAAAAATAAATAGTTTTGTTTTTTACGCCAAGCTACAAAGTGGGTTTCAAATACAATCAGCTTGTTTTCTTTCTTTCCATGACTTGCTGCACCGTTTGCAAGACGCTCTAAATCTTACTTTTACACTCACACTTGACAACTTTCACAATCTCAAACACCACGAAATTCCACCTTCAAACACTTCACTAAAACTTCAATGTATGTCGATAATTATAACCAATCCCGAATTAGCTTTGAGGCTTCATTGGGTGTCGCTTTCCGAAGTTATAGGCGGCCACGATGTGTCTTGTGATGCTATGGTGAGTAAGCGTCCGTTTGGCTCTCCTTACGAGGGTGGAGATGAGGAGCGTCTTAAGCCCGTGTCATGTGGGAGGAAGAGAGAGAGAAGAAAAGGAGAAAGAGAAGTAGGAGGAGTTAACGAGATAACGAGATAAGTGATGTTGAGATAATTTGCGGGAGAAAGGCATTTATCAAGGGTTATAATAGAGGAGGAAAGACGAGACACAGAGTAAGACATTAAGAATAGAGAGATAGAAAGATAGGAAAAGAGAGTTAGTTATTCAGACACTAGAATACTCGTGAAAGTGAACAAGCTTATAGAAAGGGTAAGAGACACCACGACTAAAGGAACAGATTATAAGACGTGGCGTAAGTAGAGGAGACGAGACGGAGGAAAGAGGGAGGGAAGGAAGGAGCACCGGAGGGTTGTGTGGTCGCTCTCATACTGTCACCTGTGTCTGTCTGTACAGGTGTAACAAGATAGCCTTGCATTCCCACCCACCCGTGACGCACCTCCCACCCACACACCCCTCACCTCCACACCACACACACACACCTTACCTCACCTCTACCTCAAGGAATGCAAACTTCACTCTGTCTCTACCGTTAATGTATGAGTGTATGGGAGGAGACGTTACGTTACACTTTCTTTCCCCTTATTTTCCAGGGTTTTATTCTCTCAATGTTGCTTCTTCGTTTTTCCCTCTAAGCCACGCGGTACGGTACTGCCTCGAGAGGAGCGCGACAGTTGCATTGTGGGCGTGGGCGTAGCGTGGGCGTGGTGCCATCTGTGGGGGAGATCCTGTATGTCTTGGCTCGATGCTCAGCCCGTTATTGTTCTTCCTATTTCTCTCTATCTCATTGTCAGTCTTTCACCCTATGTCATTCTTTTGTGTATTAACCTGCTTTCTTTCCAGGGTTTGTTACAGAAGATATAATAAGGATAATCACGGTCTGTTTGTTTGTTTGTACGTAATGGCGGTAACGAAGGAATTGGGTTGTTTAAAAGTAAGTATATACGGAAGTCACGCACGAGTCTTCTATCAGCGTGGGCGGAGATTTGGATCCTCTATAACGCACACCTACCCTCCATGACACACCTTAATTAATGAATACCAACCCAGCGTACGAGTAAAAAAGTTAATGTAATGTATAAAAAAAAGTTGAAGATTAAAAATAATGCGTGTTTAGAAAGTATTGAAAAGAGACACCACGACGTTGCTTCTCAGGGACAGGTGGTGTAGTTATTGTTTTACTGCAGAATGATCAGTGTAATGTGATATCATATGAGGAGGAATGACCTTATATTTGTTTTTCTTTGTCAATATCACGTCTTGCTTAAAAAAAAAAAAAAATACACTCGCAGGGCGCAGTTACCATCGTCATTTCTGCCGCCTCGCTACCAGCATGCGCAGGGTCAACAAGGTACTTCACGGGACGAATCACTAAATTGTTTACGTGATCAATGAAACGCTTGTCGTAAATCATAAGAAAATTTTCAATCAGTTGGAGCTGTCATGTTTTTTGTGAATGTTTTGAGGTCTTATCGCTTTTACACACACGCACACACGCACGCAAACGCACACACACACACACACATACACACACACACACACACACACACACACACACACACACACACACACGCAAACACACACACATACACACGCACGCACGCAAATTCAATCCCTCCCACAGACACACACAGACACACATACACAGAAAAAATACTCAATTTGCGCAAATACTTACCTTGAAGTTACTAAATAAGTCAAGGCGACAAGCTACACTGATTCTATTTTCTTTTTACCAAACTGTTATCAACACTTGGCTACTCGAACATGACACGACATCCTCAACACACTTTAATGAACCTTAAGGAAAAAACGTTAATACTAGATCTAACCACAACCAAACACACACACAAAAAAAACAAAAAAAACATTAAATATATAAATAAAACCAAACCAAACCAAACCAAACCAAACCTTAGAGAAAAAAAAAAATATTGTAATAATCAAAACACAACACAATACACACAAACTAAAATTTCACAAACATTAATAAAGAAAAACACATATTATAATCAAGCAAATTGGTTAAACGAAATCCGATTATTAAAAAAAAAATGAGCATCAGAAAAAAATGACAACACAAAAAAAATAGAACAAAACAAAACATTTTAGCAACTCAGAAACCACCACCACCACCACCACCACCACCACGAGGTCTCTGAAGCATGGTGGTGGGCGGGGTGTGGGCGTGGGCGTGGGCGGTGCAGGCGTGATAGGTAAACGGGGGTGAGGGAGGTGCGGAAGGAGGGAGGAAGGGAGGGAAGGCACCATGCATAATCCTCCTCCTCCTCCTCCTCCTCCTCCTCCTCCTCCTCCACTCTCACCTGCAGAGGAAGACTTGGCGGGGAGAGGAAGGTGATGAGAAGGCTTCCCTCACTCCACTCAAAACGCGCTGACTGTGAGGACCGACTGCTATCCTCCTCCTCCTCTTCCTCTTCCTTCCTCCTCCTCTTCTCTTCCTCCTCCTGTAGCTGCCAAATCTCCACCTGCTTCCTCCACTCTTCTTCCTGCTGGCGTCTTCTTACCTCTTCCTCTTCCTTCCTCCTCTTCTCTTCTTCCTCTCGTTCCTTCTTCCTCTTCTTGGACACTTCTCGTAGCCACTGTTTCTCCTCCTCCTCCTCGCTACTGACGAAGGCCAGCGTGTAAACAAGACCAGAACGTGTACACAAGACCACCCGTGTACGTAACCAACAAAGTGTACACAAGACCACCCGTGTACGTAACCAAAAAGAGTAAGACGTGTACACAAGGTCTGGATGTGTGTGTCTATGTAGAACTAGACCACGTACACAAGACCAAGGCGTGTACACCAGACCATGTACGTTAAATAGATGGTGGGAAAGTGACAACAAACAAACAGATAGATAAACAAACAAACAAACGCTCTATTCCACCTGAGCAAACCAGAGAGAGAGAGAGAGAGAGAGAGAGAGAGAGAGAGAGAGAGAGAGAGAGAGAGAGAGAGAGAGAGAGAGAGAGAGAGAGAGAGAGAGAGAGAGAGACAGAGAATGACCCCAACACAGATCACACGGGTCATACCTCCTATTGGGTGTGTTGAGTTTGACTTTGACTCGGCGGGGGAGACGTGGCACCCCCCGGCAGCGAGGGAGGCGGGGGGCACGAGGGGGAGGGGGGCGTGAGCGAGGGGGCCGTGAGGGAGGAGGGCGGAGGGGGGTCAGGTCAGTACAGTCTCTGCCGCGTCGTGAGGTCATCCATGAGTAGACGTCGAGGTCCTGCACCATAATGTGACCTGACCTCACCATCCCCGAGACAGGTCATGTGTGTGTGTGTGTGTGTGTGTGTGTAGAACTTAGTATTACGTACCCTACATGTGTGTGTGTATGGTGAGGGAAGTGTATGTATGTATGTATGTGAGTCGTGTATGGTAGCGGTGTGTGTGCGTGCGTGAGTGTGGAATCGACCAGCGTGAGGGACGAGGGAGAGAAGGGACGAGACAGCAGGGGAAGGGAGGGTAGGAGGGAGTTAAGGACGAGACGAAGCAGCGAAGCAGCGACGCAGCGACACACCCACACTCGACCACCGCCGGGAAGGCACTGATTGGGGAAGCCGAGGTCATATGAGACACTGAAACTGAGAGTTGCAGTCCACCATCACCTCAACCTGCGCTGCCGTGACCACCACCACCACCACTTCCTCCTCCTCCTCTTCCTCTTCATCCTGTTACTCCTTCACTAGCTAGAACACAATCCAAACCAACTAACAGACGAGTAACACAAATAACTCAGTCTCCTTTAACTGAATAAAATTAATAGACGTAGAATACAGTGAAGGATAAATGATTGTATGTAGTTCCGCATACAGCTACCAGGGACGCCATTAAAACGGGACATTAAATTAAAACCAAATCTCAACGGAAACCAATCAGTAGGAATGGAAGTCCAATCACGACCTCCAATCAATCAGACATCAAGACATCAAGAGCAGAGTCTCGCCGCGCCGCCTCAGAACTGTTTACTAATCCGTCAAAGGAAGAAGGACAAGCTTTCATCACTGCTTTGAGGCGAAAAAAAATTATCTGAAAACAAAATCTATATACAGTGCAATAACATCTGAAAATAAGACAGTTAGTGGATGGTTGACCTGACCTGCGAGTTCCTTCCCCAGGTCAGGTTAGGTCAGGTTACGTAGATGATACAAGTAAAAATGTGGATTAAAACGCCGCTGGAAAGGAAATATTAAGGTAATACCATTTTTTTCCCTAATTCGGCAGCCACAGAGCCACGTTTAAAGAGCTTATCCTATCTTTTTTTGTTCTTTTCTTACCTTGTTTTCCTTCTCTGAGTCCCTCTTCTTCTTTTTCTTCTTTCTCAGCTTTTCCCTCTCGCCGTCCTCGCGATCTCTATGCTTCTTCTTCTTCTTCTTTTCGGTGCCTTCCTCTGCTACGCCATTCTCCTTCTCCTCATCTTCCATAATCTCCTTCACTTCTGTTTTCTTCTCTTCTTTCAGTTCACTCTTCTTCCTCTCTTCCTTCACATCGCTTTTCTTCCTTTCTTCCCTCACTTCAATTTTCTTCTTCTCAGTGGTCACCTCAACTTTCTTCCCGCCAATGTTTTCAGTCTTTGTCTTCTTCTCAACCTCCTCTACGACTTCCTTCTTCTTCCCGATTCCTCCTACGCCGTTCTCCGTCCTTGTCGTGGTTGTAGTCGTTGTTCTCTTTTTGAATCTCAGCCCCTTGGCGCCCTTCTGTAAGGTCCAAAGGTGAAAGGTTGTGTTAGAAAGGTCAGGTAAGGGCACGGCTTCTTAGGTCAACAATAGGTAACAGTTTCAAGGTCAATTGGTATGTCTGTCAATGAGTGTCAATAATAAACACTTAATTAATACTGTCAATAGGTAAGAAGTCAGGTAAATAGTCAAGTTTTAGTCAAGAAGTAAAAAAATAAAATTAAAGTTAACTTGCAGGAAAGACTTGAAAATTATAATGTAAAAGCGTCGATTGATTTCAGTTTTTAATTTATAGCTTAGATTTTTTGGTCAAAGCCTCAATTAACGTCAATAAGTCATATATGTCTTTGAATCACCAAGGAAGGAAAGTCATTAGGTAAGAATGTCAAACTTTACTAAACAATAAAGTGTAATGAGTCTCTTGAGGTAAAAAAATAAATAAAAATAGGAAGGTCGATACCAACAAAAGAAACTAAAGGTTATTTAATGTTACTTTAAGGTCTCGAGGCTCTTAAATATACCTGTAGTGAAAGTCAAGGCTACTAAATAAAAAGAAAAATAACTAAATAAAAGATCGAGGAAGAATAATTAAATCAAACTCAAGCAAATAAAGGAAAATAATAACTAAACTAAATGATAACTACAAACTAAATACAACATGAGAAACTAAGGGAATTTAGAGAGATAAAGTGTGACTATTGTAGATTTATAAAGGAAAAGAAACTACGAAAGAGAGAGAGAGAAAAAAAAATTCAAATAACTATGCATAAAACTAAATCAAAATGATATCACTTCTTAGTCTACCACCACCACTACTACCACCACCACCACTACCATTACTACTACCACCACCACCACCACCACTAGAAGAATAGGATAAATAACTAAGAAGACAACTATACAAAGGTGCATCACAGTCTGTCTCTACACCACCACCACGTCACCAGCAAAACAGTGACGTTAGGTTAGGTTAGGTTACCATAGCATTACGCACCGACGAGGAAATCACATCATCGTCGTCTGAACCAAGCATGTCATTTCCTTCCTCCTCCTCCTCCTCCTCCACCTCATTATTCTCCATCTCCTCCTCCACCTCCTCCATGACCTCAGTGTCGTCCTCGTTCTGTCCGTACTCGGGATCAGGGCGACGACGAGGCACAAAGTCCTCGTCGTCGTTCTTGCTGCCCCAGAAGTCATCCTCTTCCTCGTCCATCTGAAGCTCCATCTAGCGGGTGAAGTAGCGGGGCGGGGAGGTCACAGGGAGGATGGCAGAGTTAGTAACAGCAGCATAACGTTCACAACACCACCACAACACCACCACAACAACACCACCACAACACCACCACAGCAACACCACAACACCACAGGACTTACCTTGCAACACTTACCTGACCGCCAGCTACACCTCAAAACATTGCCTTTTACTCCTCCTCCTCCTCCTCTTCCTCCTTCTTGTTGCGTTTAAGCATTAGGACACAAATTTTAGTTAAGGTTTGTGAGTGTTGCTTCAGCTTCCATTATTGCGGTTCAGAATCACATTTATTAAAGGTTGAACACGTAAGTCCTCGATATCAAGTAATTTTTATAGGTTTATTATGGACCTTGCAATGTTTTGTTACCCGGTGGAATATAAAGGAAAATGTTGTGTCTCCCTGCAGTGTAATGTGTACTAAATTATGGTTCTGGACATGTTTATCAGGGAGGGAAATGTAATGTTTATAGAAAATTGATTCAAGGGAAAGATTTGATTATTCGAGGACTTACTGTATCGCAAAAAAAAACAATTAATAAAGACACCAATGAATTAAATAAAAAATATGAAGCCTAAGCAAACATGATGACAATAAAATATTTCACATGAAGAAGCAAATAATAAAATAATTACGTGTCACATAACATCTTTGATCGAAATTTTTTGTTTTGTCAATTAGTGAACCTATAATATAATGACTGAAAAATCAAAACATGATAAATAATAATAACAAAAATTTAATCGACTAATCACTTTTTGAAAAGCTGATGTAATTAAAGTAAATATCTATATACAGTACTCTACATTAAAAAAAAAGATAAAACGTGATGCTCTACTTTTAAGGACAAAACTTAATGCAACTTAAACATTATAACTTATATTAATCTGTAACTTAAAAAGACTCAAAATGCAACTTGAATAAATAGCATAAAATAAATAAATAAATGGTTATTCATAAACATAGCTTAGAAAATGTAGAATAAAATAAATAAATACTGGAAATAAAAATGCAAATAGATAAGTAACGAGCAATAATAAGGAAAACAAGACAACATTACCATAATAATAAATTAAATAAGGATTAATGTGCAGAAAATAAAGCAGTTAAATATACAGCAAAATAAAATGACAATGTACTATTAAACACGTACGCACACACACACACACACACACACACACACACACACACACACACACACACACACACACACTGAGGCCAAGCCAGCTGTCACACGGCTTAGTTGTCACACTATTTAATGCTTTCACTTGGCGTGTTAGGTTTGAAAATGATATTTACTATTATTATCAGCATTATTATTATTATCATCATCATTATTATTATCATTATTATTATTATCATTATTTTGCATCAAGGGTAGTGACGTGAGCTTGCCTTCCATCACAACGGAATGACAAGGCGAGGGAAGAATGACGTTACTTTGCAATGTTAAGTGAAACAACGCGTCGTTGCCTTAATTCACATGTGCGCGCGGGATAGTCGCTTTGGCTGGCAGTGTGTGCGTGTGCGTGTGCGTGTGTGTGTGTGTGTGTGTGTGTGTGTGTGTGTGTGTGTGTGTGTGTGTGTGCGTGTGTGTGTGTGTGTGTGTGGACTCAAGACATGCATTACGTATTAGTTAAGTGAAATTACTATACAAATTGATTACAGAAAGAATAGAGAGATCATATTAACAAGAACTATAGGCAAGGACAAGGATGCATTGCCAGTGAAAAGGTAAAGGTTTTAATTTAGTTTCCACGTGTGCTTACCAGGAATAATACGAAGGAAAACGAAGGCGTGCAGAGGATTTCAGGAGATACTAAAGCAGGAGGTTATGTTATGCCGGGTTAGCGGCGACAACTACTTACATTACAACCATTTTGGAGGGATGAGACGGGACCACTAACACCAACACCACCACCACCACCACTACCGAAGAGTGCCGTGGTGGTTGTCTCAACACGACCACTACACACATCAAGGGCGCCACAGTCGTCACGGGCAGAGTTAGAGTCACCACCACACACGTTGTTAGTACCACTGAGGGGGAGGGCGCCTGCTAGGGAAGGGGATGGGGGGGAGCAGTCCTGGCCCTGGGGAGAGGAGAGGGAGGCTGGGGACGCCGGGTCATCGAGGGTAAGGATAGGGTTGGGCTCGGCCGGAGCCTCGCTGGACTTAAGGCTTGGTGGCAAAACAGTTTCTTCGTGGATCAAGTCACCTGTCGCCGCCGTCGCCGCCGCCGTGCTGATGTTCGCGTCGCCATTCATGTGTTGTTGCAAGGGAATGTCTAGAAGGGAGGCGGTGTCTTGTGTGACGATACACTCTTGTTGTGGGACACTGTCCAATACAACAACACTGTCTTCCTGTGATACTATGCTGTCCAATGGTGATACACTGTTTAGCAGAGCAGAACTTTTTCCATTCTGCTGAATATTGACAGTGTTCAGCAGTGCGTCAAGTTGTTCTGATTCAACGCTGGCACTGTCTGGCACGCACGAGGCACTGCCTTCCAATGTAACAGTGTTCTGTAGCACAGCACTTTTCTGCATCAGGATACTCTCAAATACAGCACCGTCTTGAGTACATTCCTGCCGGACATCAGCGTCCTGCGGGACGGTGTTGTCCTGAGGGGAAGACGCACCTTCGAAAGAGGTGAGTGAGTCTGGGGTGGAACTCCTGGTCACTTCCTGCGATACTTGTGAGTGTTCTGACCTGGTCTCGGAGGCAATGGTGAGGTTAGACTCAGATATCCTGAGCAGCGGCGGCGCGGCTTGAAGATCTCCCAGACTGGCGGCGTCGGTGTCGTCCTGCAGCGGGACAAGCAGTTGAGTCTCGGCCTCCAGGGAAGGGACGTTCTTTGTGCCGGGGAGGAGTAAGTCCCCGGCCTGTGCTATCGTGAGGAAGGTGTCCTTCTGTACCACCACGGTCGTCTCCTTCGCGGTGGGCGTGATGGTGGGTTCAGGGGAGCAGTGAGACGACCCAGGGAGGTCTGAGGACGACTCCAGGGAGTCCATGTCCAGGATGCTGAGGTCGTCCAGCTTTGTGGGTGAGAGGACGTCAATGCCGCTCTCCGTGTCGGCCATTCCCTGCAGGGAGTCTAGGTCCAACAAGGAGTCAAGGGTGAGGTCCGTGATGGGGGCCGTGGTCTTGGCGGGGACGGGGGCCACAGAAGGGATGAGGGAGGGGGCAAGGGTGTGGGGGGCGGGCTCAATAGAGTCACAACTAATGAGGGAGGAAGGGTCGGGGGAGGCAGGGGGCTCCAGGGAGTCGGGTTGACACAGACGAACATTAAGTTCAGCCTCGATTAGTTCCTGGAGGGAAAGGCAGGCGCCCTCGGGGGAGGCACTGTCGGCCATCACGGGAAGGTTAGTGTTGACAGCAAACTCGAGTGAGTCGGCTTCCAGGTGGGCGTTACTTACGGCGGCGTCCGTTGTCTCCACGTCGGCCATGGCGGACCCTGAAACGAGACAACATGAGGTTAGTGATGCGCCGCCACGCTCCTCGCTCCACGCTCCTCGCGGCGGCAACACAAACCAAGTGTTGCTTGACGCTACTCACAAACAATGACAACCGGAGCAGCAAGTGATGGTAATGGTGGGTGACGCTGATGGAGATGGTGAGGGTGTAGGGTGGTGGTAGTGGTGGTGGTGGTGGTGGTGACGGTGGTGGTGGTGACGGTGGTGATGCGGGGTCGTCTACCATCCTCTCCACACCCACGCGGAGTTGGCACTGCGGCGACCTCCCCCACCCGTGCACATGCCAACACACCGTCACCACGCTGGCACCCGCTGGCACCGGGGTGTTGTGTGTGTGTGTGTGTGTGTGTGTGTGTGTGTGTGTGTGTGTGTGTGTGTGTGTGTGTGTGTGTGTGTGTGTGTGTGTGTGCCGCACTGTCACAACCGTCACCACAAACATTACCGTGCTCAACCTTGCTAGTAATATACAATACAACCAAAAATCAACCATTCATACCCTACTCCACACACACACACACACACACACACACACCTCGCCCCTCCCCCACACCCCTTTAACTCCTTCCTCATGTACCATATAAATAACAACGTCCCCGCTACCACTCAACATTCTCCCTTCCTACTCCTCCTCCTCCTCCTCCTCCTCCTCTACGCTACTGTCTCCTCCCACTTGACCACGTGTTCAGTGCTCACCTCTCTGCCTTTCCTCTACTTTCTCTTCACTTCTTCTACTCATCACTTTCTTCCTCATTGTCTCATTTTCTTCCTCTTTTCTAATCTTGTCACTTTCCGTATTATTCACTCCTTCTTGTGTCACTTTCACCTCCTTTTCTTCCCTCCAACACACTGCTTCCTTACACTCTCCGTCATTGTGATCGTCCTCCGCCAACTGCCAGGGTGATGCACAGTCCCGAGCGGCAGACACACACCCTCGCTCCTCGTTGCTCCACCTCAACCAAAAGTCTTCTTCGTCCCCGCCGCCCTTCGTCATATCACGCTCGCCCATGAATACGAGGGCGAGTTCAGCGTCTACTTCCTCCTCCTCCTCCATAATGATGTCAAGTACTGGAGATATCATAAGGTCTCTCTCGGTGATCTTAGGGGAGACTTGCGTGTAATCGTTGGGGTCTTGTGTTCTTGTCGTCTCATCTCCGTCACTCGTAATTATGTTGTTAATTTGATCTGTTTCCGTGTCTTGTGTGATCTGTTCGCTGGGTGACTTATAAGACTTGATTATTTTAGCAAAGACGTTTTCTAACTCATTTTTGGGATCCACGTGTTTCTCTACTCTCTCAGTGTTCTTCGCGTCTCCAGTTATAATGTCACTCTGGTTTGGCTTCAAGGTGAGGTTAGGGTTGGTTAGGTTCTTGGTCTTCCCTGAGTCCATGTCTTGGTTATCTGACATCCCAACACCATCACCCTTCGCTGTTTTCCTTTCCCTAATCTGATCTCTGACTCTTTGTATCATGCCACGTGTTATCTGGTTTCCCATGGTACAGAAGGCAGCGCTGAGAGACCCTCCACCACTACTGCCACCACCGCCGCCGTCAAATTTCCTGCCGTTGGGGTCACCTAGTTTTTTCTTATCCAGGAAATCAGGTGTTTCCTTTTTCCTTTTGGTTCCAAGGCTTCCGAAGTGAAAAAACTTCTTCTGAGGTGCGGTGGCGGAATTGTCTTCAGGAGTTGTCTCTCTGTCGCCCTTTTTGGTGAAGGGGAAAAGCTTCTTCTTGGACTTTAAATCTTCCTCAGAATTGTCTGGCTCAGTGTTGACCGCCTCGTCCACCATCCTGGCGGAGGCGGCGGCGGCGGCGGCGGTGGTGGTGGGTGCAGGTACAGCAGCGGCCTGAGGTACATTAGAGGCAGCTGAAAGGTCAGATACCATAACGTACTCGCCCTCCATCTCTCCTTCGTCCTCATCCTCATCCTCGTCCTCGTCCTCATCGTCCTCATACTCGTAGTCATCATCATAGTCATCGTCATAGTCGTCCTCCGCCTCCTCGGCCATACGGTAAGCGTCCTCCTCGAGCTGATTCAGGAACTTGCTCTTGATGTATTCCCTGTATTCGTCTTCACTCGCGAACTGTTTCTCTTCCTCATCATCTCCGTCCTCCTGCAGCATCCTCTCCTCCTCCTCCGTGAGTGTGTGCGGCATTGAAAGGTAATCCTCGAAGCCCACATCCTCACGTTCCCAAGGCTGTTCCGCCGCCTCTTCCTTCTCTCTGTCCAGGTCCGTCAGCTCACGGATCTCCTGCTCCGTCAAGCCCACAGGCATGCCTAGGAAGCGATCCAGCCCAGCGCTCTCCGCCTGCCGCACGCGTTCCCGTTCACCCACGGCTTCATCCAACTCCTTCTGTTCCTGTTCCGTTAGTCCCGCCGGCATTGACATGAATTTATCCACAGCCAGTTCCTTCGCGTCACTGCTCTCTGCTAGGTACCTTCGCAGCTCATCCTCCTCGTCAGGTGAGAGTGCAGCGGGCATGGTCATGTACTTGGCAAGGTTGGGATCAGCTGCTGCCGCTGCCTCACTCATCGCCGTTGCCGCGAGTTCCTCCTCAAGACGCTGTGCACGACGCCTGTGTCTGCGTGGCGGCGGCCGCACTAACAGGTCTTGAACTTCAGCTAGATTCTCGTCCTCCTCGGGCACGGTGGGCAGCAGGATGGGACTCTCAGGCAACTCATGCAAATCCACATCGTCCACTAACACGTCAAGGTCCTCCTCCATTGTTTCCCCGAGTTCCTCCTCCACGTCCACCTCCATAACATCCTCCATGTCCTCCTCCATCATGTCAAAGGCAGCTGGTGTGGCCAAGGGCGCCGCCTCTGCAGGGGCTTGACCCAGTGCCCCCCACACATCTTGCGTCCAGCCGCCCACACCCGCCACAGGCACCTCCTCGTCCTCGTCCTCCATGTGCTCTTCCTCCACCATGGCCTCGTCCTTACTCTCTTCTACTTTCACGTCCTCGAAGTGAGTCTCGTCATCCACTTGTATGTTCTCCATGGCGGCAGAAGACTCAGTCGCGGTCACTTCTGTAACTTCATCTATCGGGACTCCCTTCTCATCGTCTTCACTGACCTCCGACTCTGATTCCTGTTCCTCCTCCTCCTCCTCCTCCTCCTCCTCCTCCTCTTCCCTGAACTCTACCTTCACT
>JAXIVD010004855.1:0-32738 GCA_036785275.1 Cancer borealis | reverse complement strand
CTTCTCATCACAGCGTCCTACATCTAGTCTTATCCTGAGAGCTCTTCCTCTTTCCATCGCTCATTCAATAACCCTCAAACTACCTTCTTTCGATCCTTCCCTATCCCTATATATATATTATATATATATATATATATATATATATATATATATATATATATATATATATATATATATATATATATATATACATACATATATTTAGGGTAGACGGTAATCCAATGGCTAGCGTTCGGGCATGTGTACCTAAGGTCTCGGGATTGAGTTCCGATATCCGTTGGCCACTTTTCTTTGGTATTACCGCCGAGTAGCCAAAATTTACCCAATTGTTGTCTTAACACTGTCCTCAGCGAGATTTGCAATGTTATGTGCATCGAGGCAGTGGCAGCAATAGCCTCTCTCTCACACACAGACACACACACTCTCTCTCTCTCTCTCTCTCTCTCTCTCTCTCTCTCTCTCTCTCTCTCTCTCTCTCTCTCTCTCTCTCTCTCTCTCTCTCTCTCTCTCTCCTCTCTCTCTCTCTCTCTCTCTCTCTCTCTCTCTCTCTCTCTCTCTCTCTCTCTCTCTCTCTCTCTCTCTCTCTCTCTCTCTCTCTTCTCTCTCTCTCTCTAACATCAGAAAGAACGAAGAAAAACGAGGCGTCACTATAAAAAAAAATCTAAACCGCGCTACTAACGGGCGGAGGCCAAATATCTAAGGCCACTAGTGAGCCTACCGGCGCCTAGAGTTAAAAATTATATATATAAAAATATGAAAAGAAATATACATATATATATATATATATATATATATTATATATATATATATATATATATATATATATATATATATACATACATACATACATACATACATACATACATACATACATACATACATAAGCCCTCTAACTTTGCTGATTTAAAACAAGCCCATTTAAAGGGAGAGTCTAGAAGGGTTGACCAGTCTAGTCTTGGAGTCGGAATAAGTTAATTAGAAATTAGGCAGAATGGTTGTGAAAAAAAAGAGTGAAGATACTGGTTAACTCGAGCATTATTGAAGTGGACAGAGAGAGGGGCGAATAAATGAATAAGTCTTTGAAGCAAAGCTGGGAGAAGAAAGAGGATGCAGTTAGTAGTTCAGAAAAACAGTAACCATAAAGTTAACGGTACAAGACAGCAAAATTATGTTGATGAATTTATTAATTATAAAAGTTTTTTGCGGAAATGCATAGTTTTATTATTCACTTGGTAATCAACAGACATTAACTCATTGTGTTTGTATATTTCACTCCAAACACAAACATTCTGCTGTTGAATATTGGGAACATTGAAACTTCCCAAACCTCAACGCTTTGTTCCTAGTTCTGAGTGACCGATGGTGGCGCCAACTGTGAAGCTAATAAGCTCCATTATCCAATCATTACGTTCGTTTTTTTTTAGTTTTAGTTTTAAACACAAGATATTTTCTAGAACATTATTTTGCAGGCTTGATATAACTTTTCATATGGATGCATTGAAGCAGGACACTCAGAGTAATGACGAGAAAACATCGGCCTATAGTGGGTCAGATCCTACTCAGGAGGATAAGAGCCTCCACGCATCAGTGACCGTCACCAAAAAGGAAAATAGTCATTCTGCCATGGATAATAAAAAGGATAAAATTCGTCGCGAGCTGAAGGAGATGGATGTGTGTATCCTGGAGAAGGAGGAGGTAGAGGACATGACTGACTATGAGTGTGAGTTTGTAGGTGCAGGGTCGTTCGGCTCCTGTACCAAGACTGTGGATCGTAACACACAGCAGGAGGTGGTTTTTAAAAGCTTTAAGGATAATTTCATGAATTTACTCATCGAAATTAAGAATCTGCATCAGTTACAAATGCCTGACGTGCAGCGTCCCATGGGAGTGTGCGTCGACAACTACCAATTACTCACTTATTATGCCGGACACAGCGCCTTTTGGTACTTCATGAAGACAGTGGTGCCATTTGTTGACACCGTCACTGTATTTCTGCAGATCACACGGGCACTTCAGGACATAATAGGAAGAAGCTTCACTCACAATGATTTGAAAGACAATAACGTTTGTGTGTCCAAGGACGGCCACGGCCTCGTCGCCACTGTAATTGATCTAGGGAGCGTGAAGCCTATAAGCACTGAGCATGTCTTTCCTATGAAGGTTAATCCGTCACGCATTCCATGGGTTGCGCCAGAGCTTCTAACACAAACGCACCCCAGCAGCGAGGTGAGTGACGTGTACTCTTTGGCGTTCATGATGGAAAAGTTGCTGAGGCTAAAGAGAGGCTGCGTGTACCAGCAGGTGGATGCTGTTCTCATCAGCTGGGTACAGACAGCAAAGAGCCAAGACCCAGCAGAGCGCTCCATCCTCGCCGTTTTGGTGGTGCTGTTGGAGAGAATTATTGAAGATGCAAACCTGGAAACAGTCCATGCAGGCTGTTGCCGTGACCACCTCCAGCATGTTTAAAAGGCAGAGATCATAACTAAATTACTCAGAGCAGGACCAGCAAAACCAACAGTTGAACATAAAATGAGGATCACACACACTCTTAAACAGCAAAATTAAATTTCAAGAGTTTGGTATTCGAGGTGTATCACCTTTATTCAAATTTAGTTTAATTGGTTATTATTATTCATTATCATCTTCATTATTATTTTTTGTTATTCTTATTATTATTATTATAATTATAATTATTATTATCATTATTGTTATTATCATTATTATTATTATTATTGTTATTATTATCATCATTATTAATATATATGGATAATTGTCTTTTTCAAACAGATTATCCTGAGTAAAGACATTTCTATGACTTGCTAGTTTATTTCTAGTTTTCTTAGCAGACGTCACTTTTTTTTTCTCCTACATCGTGTTCGGTTTTTTCCTTCTTGTTTCGCCCGGCTAAGGACCTGGGGTGGTATGCTTTAGGTAAACATTCGCTTTTACGCGCTTATCTCCTGCCTCCACTCGGCTTCAGGCCACCTCATGCGTAAGTCACTTTGTACGCACATACCTTACCATTTCCAGAGATTTGCATACAAGTTTCTTTTCTGCACCGCGTCCGTTCCCAGTGTGTGTGTGTGTGTGTGTGTGTGTGTGTGTGTGTGTATGTGTGAGAGAGAGAGAGAGAGAGAGAGAGAGAGAGAGAGAGAGAGAGAGAGAGAGAGAGAGAGAGAGAGAGAGAGAGAGAGAGAGAGAATAATAAAAAGAGAAAGAGATAAATAGGAACCTACACTAAATACATCAAAGCCTTTTTATTGACGTAAGATTATGTATTTTCCTACAGTAATTTAAATGCATAACACACACACACACACACACACACACACACACACACACACACACACACACACACACACACACACACACACACACACACACACACACACACACACACACACACACACACACACACATCACAGTCCACTAGTGTCGCCTTCAATTCATCATCACCACCTTGACCTAACACCTTATGACGAATGAGAGAAGCCAAGTCGTTAATTACTTCCCTTTCCCAAATTACCAAGTCATTAAGAGGAACAGTAAGTTCATAAATCGTCTTACGCTAATTGTCCTAAAATTTGTCAGGATCTGTGGAAGGAGTGGAATTAGGTACATCATCATTAATCTCAAGAAGTAATTAGTGAGGAGGTGCACGTACGTGGTTGTGTCTGCACGTAAGTGAAAGGCTAATTTTGGATCCAACCACGAGCGGGAAGAGCACGGCAGTAGAATGTGTGTTTGGTAAATGTGGTGTGGGAAGCAGGTAGTGGAAAGAGAGAGAGAGAGAGAGAGAGAGAGAGAGAGAGAGAGAGAGAGAGAGAGAGAGAGAGAGAGAGAGAGAGAGAGAGAGAGAGAGAGAGAGAGAGAGAGAGAGAGAGAGAGAGAGAGAGAGAGAGAGAGAGAGAGAGAGAGAGAAGAAACACGCGCACACACACACACACACACACACACACACACACACACACACACACACACACACACACACAAGGCATATGGATTAGTTCATGTTTATAAGTGAAAATTTATTAATATGCCAAGAGAAAGAGTCGACAGGCCGACGTTTTGTGTGCATGTTTGGGAAAGAGAATGTTTTTTTCAGGTAGGCAAGGGAACCATGTGCAGCTGATGCCCAGTGTAACTTGTGTGTCATTCTTTCGTCCGCTGCAGGTTGAAGCTGAGGATGCAGATGCTGTAGACGCCAAAGGGTTGGTATACAGCGTGGGCGGGGATGGTCTGGAGGCTCCCGACGCCCTATTCAACATCAACCCCCACACGGGACACCTGCTGCAGCTCAAGGTGAGACGCTCCTGCTGCCCCTTTGTACCGTTAGGATATTGTGGTCATCGTCTTAGTGTTAGGTTCAACAATAATGTTTGATGTGTTGTGTTGTAACTCCACCTCGCCAGATTTTGCCTCAACTTGCTCTTTACTCTTGCTACAGATCATTGTTATTTGTAACACACACACACACACACACACACACACACACACACACACACACACACACACACACACACACACACACACACACACACACACACACACACACACACACACACACACACACACACACACACACACACACACACACACACACACACACACACACATACACACACACACTTTAACTGTTATGTGTATAATAATTTCTCTGGAATTTACAAGTCCTCCCACTACCCTTCCTCTGCAATACAGTAATTGCTCTACCGTCGCAATTTTTATGGGATACAACTGAAATGGCGACCAAAACTTAGGGGATTTCCTTTTTCTCGATATCTTTCCCATCTCAGAGCACTTTTTTATATACACTGTCTCCATTAATTAAGCAGAAAAACATGATATCTGGTAAATCCTTTCCTCTGCAACTCACGCTCTCTCAATTCTTGTTTCCTGTCACTGTGGCCGCGAAGACGTTAACTCATTATCCTGTCAATTATTGGGGTATGTTTACTATCTGTCCGCCGTAGCTAATGCCACCTTTGCCTTAGGATATGAATAACAATTGCTATTTGAAAAGAGAAAAGATCAATTTACTCGATTAATTCAAATTATTATTGCAGCCTTGAAAGCATACACATATTTTCTTGTTTAGGTCTTTTATCATTATATATATTTTAAAAGTAATATTTTTGCCGCTAACTGCATTTTTCACGTCATTAATTTTCAGCGTGACGTGATTATGTAATGCATGACACGGAAATGTGTTGGTAAAAGAATGAATAGTGTAATATATCATAATAAGGAGCAATAATAGTGTGTGTGTGTGTGTGTGTGTGTGTGTGTGTGTGTGTGTGTGTGTGTGTGTGTGTGTGTGTGTGTGTGTGTGTGTGTGTGTGTGTGTGTGTGTGTGTGTGTGTGTGTGTGTGTGTGTGTGTGTGTGTGTGTGTGTGTGTGTGTGTGTGTGTGTGTGTGTGTGTGTGTGTGTGTGTGTGTGTGTGTGTGTGTGTGTGTGTTCCAGTATTTTTGATTTGTGAAAAGAGAAAGAAATTGGAATATCGGTTTTCTGATATAGTGACAACACATTTACGTTAAAGCAATGCGAGTGAAACATAAATCGAAGACATATTGATTTGCAGTGATTTTCTATTTTTTTTCACCATAAACACATCATTAGATTTAAATCGATTTTTCTTTCGCAACATTCATAGTTCAGGCTTATTTTAAACAGGATTTCAGTTATTTTTGAAGAGCCAATTCTTGTCACTGAATTAACTCATTTATTTCGTACTGTGTGTGTTTGTGTGTGTGTGTGTGTGTGTGTGTGTGTGTGTGTGTGTGTGTGTGTGTGTGTGTGTGTGTGTGTGTGTGTATGTGTGTGTGTGTGTGTGTGTGTGTGTGTGTGTGTGTGTGGGTGTGGGTGTGGGTGGGTTTGATGTAATTAAGTTTTTTTTTACTGTTTATTTGTTAACCTTCTACATTATTAGATAGAAACTGAAACTAGACCTGCGTAGCGAACATGAAAAAATCCTTTCGTAACTTTGTATTTTTTTAAGCACAATAGCATGACCGCCATCCTGCGTTTGCTTGTATCTGTGTTTGTCGTCGGTGAGGCTCTTCGTTAGCACCTCAGTAACCAGGCAGCTCGTTGATGATAGGAACAAATCATCAAATTCAATTATAAGCCTTTCGCAAACTTTTTTTCTTTTTCTTTTATTAATTGGTAGTTTATTTTCTGTATCATGACTGTACTTCCAAAAGCTGTGCTGGACTGTTCCGCATTTTGGCAACAAAACAGTTAGCTTTGCATACCCATTAAGTGAATAACAATTTCCAAATCTACTGGCACTAAAAAAGAAAATAATAAAATATAATAAAAAAAAAAAAAAACAGGAAAGGTGTAATTGCAGAGGAAAAATAAAATGCAAGTAAATATAAAAGCAAGATGTTTACAGCAGCATTGTGCACATTCTAGCGTCACATTTTTCCCAGCCTGTCAGTGTACCAGCAAATATTAGGCGACCGTAAAAGTTGTTTCAAGGAACAGAAAGTAACAATGAACGTCGTATACTATGAGATCAAGTAATGTTTCGAGTCTGGAATGTCAGCACTTCATAGATCACTTCAAGATAATGTTCCACAAAAAAAGGAGAAATTTGTTCCTCTGAAGAATATTGAGGAGTTGTTTTTTCATCTTGCTGCCACACCTTGGACTCTGCTGTCCAGACGTGCTGCAGACGACGACGTGCTGTCCTTAGTATGGTCTTGAAATCAGGGAACCTTTCCTCTCCCTGAGCTTCAATGATAACGAGGTAATGAAGCAGCTATTGTCCAGAGCCAGTACTTACCAGTTATTGTGTGATGGGTGGGTGGGAAAGATTTGTGAAGTCACATAAATTCTGACTGTACATTTTGAGGTACTGTGTGTCTCAGCAGATACGATTGTTTATGCTGTCTCTCTCTCACACTCCCACACACACACACTCACAGATAGGTAGAGAGAGAAAGGCAAATAGATACATCAATGGGTATGCATATAAATAGTTGTTACACGCTGTACGCCCACCAGCTTTCGTATCTTGTTTTGTCGATGTGAGGAACGTCTTCATGAAGTTATGTCTCTGACCTTGATTGTGTTTAGTCATCTACAATTATAACTCATCAAAGATATTTTCACTCAGAGAAATTTAACTGTTTGAGGTAGTTCTACATGCTCGTTTTCATCTTTTGAAAAAAAATTTGCCTCATTTTAATTTTGCAATTCACCTAAAGAATATTTTTTCCAGGTAAAGGTAATAATGAAAGGCATTCGAGTCATGTACGTTTTAATTCCATCCTTCTTTTACTCTTTGAATAAGTGACGTTTTGAATTATTCATTTAGAGGTAATCTATTTTTAGTGTCATTATTACATGCTTGAAATAGCGTTGTGCATACAATTACGATATGGAAGTCTCCTATCCACTTACATTGTTTTCCAAAATGCTCATTAATGTATTCATCGTGAACACCTAATTATTATAGCATGAAAGGCACATGTCTGTTTAGTGATCCTTGATGAAGAGTAGCGGGAGTGAAGAGGTGCAGGGGTGAGGAAGGCAGGCTATTGGCTCCCATGTCGCGCCCAGAACGATCCCAAGTCTGATGAGACAAGGGACGCCTGACAAGCGGCACGTGACTACTCTCGTGTGTGTGTGTGTGTGTGTGTGTGTGTGTGTGTGTGTGTGTTTGTGTTTATGTTTGTGTTTGTGTGTGTGTGTGTGTGTGTGTGTGTGTGTGTGTGTGTGTGTGTGTGTGTGTGTGTGTGTGTGTGTGTGTGTGTGTGTGTGTGTGTGTGTGTGTGTGTGTGTGTGTGGCGCTTTTCTCTAAGGAATCCTCAAGTTGGATATTGTTGTCTTTGAAACTGTTAATTACTTGTGCTTCCATTCCGGTCGTGAAGGTTTACAACGAATTGAATATCACCGTAACATGTGTTGTGTAATTTGGAGGCATATATATTTTCGTGTAGTGAAACCCATGTAATCAAGCTTTGTATTAAAGACATACAACGAGACGGTATTACATGCACTTGTTTAGTAACCAATTTACACGCCAGGACCGGAATACCTTTGCCTTGGCGTACCTGCAAACCATTTCCTGCCACGGACACACACACGCTTCTCGGAACTGTTTCCCACCAAATTTTAATTATCATGCTGAACTTTTTGAGTTAACCTAATAAGGCGTAATAAGCTTAATTAAGGAAAGGCGTTTGGCGTACTACAATTTAGTAAATAATTGAATATATCCATTCATTTCAAACTTTAGAACTGTTTGAAGTCGTTGAAAAATAACTCAAATTAATTAAAGTAATCAGGAAATTTAGAGAAAAAAATATCACAAGATGTTAATTAGTTTATGTATGTTTATATTCGAATAAGGGAAATGCCGTCAGTTACACACGAGTCCCCTTAACGTGAGGAACAGAGAGAGGCGGCTCCTCATGACGGGTGTTGCTTAATATGCCTTGGGTGGTGTTTAGTGTAGTGTAAGGGCGGTGGTGTCGCTCTTCGTGATGAGCCTTGCGTCGGGGTAATGGGTGTTGATGCGAGGAATAACCAGGTAATGTGGAGGTAGTTCCCTTTTATTTCCTTTTGTGCGATAGATGAAAATAATATCTTGAAGGTTTTATTTATTAGAGGTTATCATCATACGCATATAATACACTATTGTAACCATAACTATAATTGTATTCCTCACAAACCATGACTTCCAAGTACCACCACAACCATCACAACTACCACCACCACCACCACCACCACCACCACCACCACCACCACCACCACCACCACCACCACCACCACCACCACCACCACCACCAGCTTTAACTTCTAATGATACACCAAGAGAGGAAGTTACCAGCATTCCCAGCCTGCCCTCGCTCGTCCCTTTTGAGACTCCGGGAAATAAGCTGAGCCAGACCGGCAAATAATACCTTATGGTCCGAGGATATTAAAAACTATCGTTCCAAGCTTTATTTCACCTTTCTCGGTAGAATTTTCACTATGCTTCAATCTTTAACGGCGCCTTGGAAGCTTGGATAAAATATAATCTTTAACCTTGGATAAGAAAAGGGAAATTGTTAAAAAAAAAAGAAAAAGTGGATTTTCTTTATCATAATATAACTGATAAATGGTTTTTTTCTTGCACTATGTAACAATTTTTTATTTTATCATCTCGCAGCGTAATATTATCAGTGCATCATTGTATCAGACGGTGGGAGGATCAAGCATCCCCTTATCTATACTGTGTGTGTGTGTGTGTGTGTGTGTGTGTGTGTGTGTGTGTGTGTGTGTGTGTGTGTGTGTGTGTGTGTGTGTGTGTGTGTGTGTGTGTGTGTGTGTGTGTGCGTGTGTGTGTGGCGGCGGATGTGTCCACTTGATTGGTCCTCTGGGATGCAGGGGAGTGTGGAAAACCAATCATCAATCACTTGGGAAGCTTCGGCCATGAATAGCCAATCTGGTTTTTTTTTTTAAGTCTTATTACCTGAATCGTAGGAGAGAGATTTCAAAGCAGGTGTGTGTGTGTGTGTGTGTGTGTGTGTGTGTGTGTGTGTGTGTGTGTGTGTGTGTGTGTGTGTGTGTGTGTGTGTGTGTGTGTGTGTGTGTGTGTGTGTGTGTGTGTGTGTGTGTGTGTGTGTGTGTGTGTATGAAAATAACAAACATCGTCATACATTTTTTATTCACTGCAGCAAACGAACATTATGTGGAAGGTTTGAAAACATTAGCACGAAATACCTTTATGGGAGGAGTGCGTTTACACGATTGCATTGTTTCTTTAGGCGATTATAATCAGTGTATTCTTTTCCACTACTTCTTCGGTTTAGTAGTGGTAGTGGTTATGAGGATGGTGGTAGGGATGGTCATGAGCAGCATAGTAGCTATAAAACACTTGAAGGAGGAAGAGGAGAGGAGAAAGGTAGAGAAGAGAAGGAGAAGGAGTAAAAAATAAAACTGAGGTAGTGGCGAGGTGTACCATCAGGAAAGTAGTGAAGCGAGAGAGTGTGGATCTGCATCACGGCTGTGTGGGTGGCGAGAGTCCTGAAGGTGGTGGGCGGCCAGCAAGGGTGTGATAGGGAAGGGATCTGGTAGCCTGAATCGGCGCCTTCATCCGATAGTCTGAATCAACTGCCGAACGCCATTCTCAGCCTCGCTTGTGCCAGGAAGCTGAGGGAGCATCATGAGCCTGGCACGTCCCTGGCTCCCTTGTTCTTCCGTTCGATGCAGGAGCGTAGAAAACTGTATCTTTATTTACTGCAGACTAAGTTCACGCGGAGACTTAATTAATTAATCCCTCAAGTACTGCTCATCTAAAACAACCGTATGTGCAAGAATCCTTTGTATGACTTCCCGTTTATCTAAATCTGCCGTGATATCTGAAAATCCATCTTCGCACTATTGTAACTCGTGGCTTCCTTTCATAACCTTATTACTATCTATAACTTAAATATCTCAGTTACGGCCACCAAACACGATAAATGACTATTCATGTATTTTTCAAAGAACATTTCAGGAAATTTCACTGCCGAAGTCAAATAGAAAACCTATTCTTACTGCTAGCATTATAATTTTTCATTGTTACTGAAAGGTAGTCGTTAAGGGGTAAAGGAATTTAGGTTATTTAGGATAAACTCTCTTAGGAGTTTTACGGGGAAGTTTAAAGGTGTGGCGAAGCGATTTGCCTCGAGGCGAAGTCATAAAGCTACCTCAAACTCGTGCAATAATTTTTTGAGGCTAAGGAGATACATAGATAGATAGAGAGATAGATAGATAATTAGATAGAGAAAAAGAGCGATATAGAGACACAAACAAACTTACATACAAACAAACAAGAGACATACATACATTCATACATACTCGTACATTCATAAATACGCAACGCACCAAAACAACATCATCACCATCATTAACAATATTACGTTTCAATCAACCAATTACCATAGGAATGAGTACAATCTTCACAGCGGCACCCACGAGAGGCCGCAGCGCTACTACTACTACTACTACTACTACTACTACTACTACTACTACTACTACTACTACTACTATTACTACTACTACTATTACTACTTCTACTACTACTCTCGAATCCAATATATTGTGGAGAGAAAGTAAAAACCGTATTCGATGCTTCACAAAATGTATCGTTGCATAATATACACACATTCTTCCAACAGGCTGTGGACCGAGATCCTCCGAAGGGCCGTGCAGTGTGGCGTGTGAAGGTCCAAGTGAGGGATGGTCAGCGTGTCTCTCCGTCTCTGGCCGCCGCCGCCACCCGAGCCTCTAGACGTCCCCGCCTGTCCCCGCCGATTCCCCAAGGGCGCCCAGAAGATCCCGGTGTGCCGTGGTTTCTTCCCGTTCATGGCTCATCTTTATTTCCGGGATCACGATACACTATAGACCGTAACAGAAACCCACTAGAAAAGCCATATTATTTTTCCGAAGCTCCAGAAAATTCCCTGGAGAGGAAACATGATATGCTGTATGACTCTCGTTGGCCATCGCAAATTGAGTATTTCCAGCACAGTGGCCAAAGGTTACCCGATCATCGATTCGTCCGACGAGATCCGATTTCGTTGTCCAGTGCTATTCTAAAGGAGAGGGGGAACGGACGGGAGGAAAAGGAAGAAAAGGAATCGAAAGAAGAATTGGAAGAAGACGAGAGAGCCAGGAGGAAGGAAGCGGCGAGCCATAAGCCCTTGAGGATGAAGGAGGCGAGTGGAGGGAGAGATGTGGACACGCTAACTTTTCTGGCAAATGGGAAAAATGGAATGACCGACAAGGGAAATATGACGCCCTCTAAAAACGAAGACAAACTATCAAACCAGCATGGAAGGCATTTGAATAAGAAAGAACAGCATATTCCCCAAAATAACTGGATGACTGAAAGAAAGTTACTGGACAAGAATCGCAGAATTTCAGAAGGCGACACGGGAAAACATAAAACAGTGATCAGTAAGCAAGTTGCAGCGGGAAGGATGAGAAGGATAGAGGAGGATAGTGCATCTGAAGGAAAATACAGCCCCTTGCACCCCTGCAGTACTGATGAAAGAGAACTTACGATGGGAAGTAAATGGTTGCGAGAAACTATGTGTGGCTCAGAGCATCATTGGAAAAGTCTCAATAGAAACGAAGAGTGGGCCAAGCCGAGAAGAGCCAAGTACCCCACCTTTAGAAAACATCAGCAGAGTGGCTTTCAACGTAAATTGCTTTCCCTCACAGGAAGACAGAAACCAGTCGCTCTTGAGGAAGGTCTCAGAGAAAAAACAGAAACTGAAGAAGACTTATTCACTCCTGTGAAATGTAATATATACTCTGATCACGAAAACACGTTAAATAGTAATGATACTTCCTCAGTGAACTTTAACATTCATTTTGATCCTTTGGAAAGTAAAGACCACAGCGTTCTAAAAGCCACCAAGACATCTGAGAACTCTGCTTCCAAGGTAAAGTGCAGCAACAAATCAAAACAAAATATTCAGCATACCAGTCATTACTCTGGCTGGTCACAGACGGAAAAAATAGAACAAAATACTGCTACATCCTTTAATAAATCAATTGGCGTCTGGGAACATGACCTGGACCAGCTGTACCTAAACCACTTACTCGTGTACCAGAATAAACGCCACAAAAAGTATAAAAGAGAAGCTATCGTCAATCACTTGGTATCGCGTGATATGACCTCACCAAAGATGCATAAAAACCGCCATAAGCGTGACCAATCCCCGACCGATAAACTTGGAAAACGCAACGAGCGCATAAAGGTGGACCGCATCACAATGAGCCAACTTGGGGAGGACCTTGTGTATGTGAAGCGATACAAAGCGGTGGGGGGCCGATGTGAGGTTTCCTCCACCTTCACCGTAACCAACAAAGAAGAAGAAAAGGAAAAGGAGCCCCAACGACCTGAAGATGGCGAAAAAGTAAAGGATGAGAAGAGATGGTGGCAAATGGTGCAAGAAATGGTGGAGGAGATGAGAAGAGAGCAGGTGCATGTAGCAGAGACAGTGGTGACGGTACTGGTGAAGGATATCAACGATAATGCTCCTGTATTCCCAAATGCCACCATGTTTGGGGAGGTGCAAGAGAACGGACCGATAGGTGAGTTATGTTCTAGTCTTCCATGTTTTAAATCTGATATCAGGAGAGGATGAACGAGTGACAGGTGGGTGACGCTCGACAATACCTGTGGATTCTGTACCTGAGAATTGTATGGAGGGGAAAAATTAAGGTTTTTCAGTCACAGAATGAGAGAGAGAGAGAGAGAGAGAGAGAGAGAGAGAGAGAGAGAGAGAGAGAGAGAGAGAGAGAGAGAGAGAGAGAGAGAGAGAGAGAGAGAGAGAGAGAGAGAGAGAGAGAGAGAGAGAGAGAGAGAGAGAGAGAGAATGCTTATATTCATTATCTAACAAATATCTACTTACATTTTATCCCATAAGTGCCTATTGTGGTAAGTTTTTCCATTATTTTCAGTCTTATTTTCATCTGATCCTCAACGTTTATTCCCATTAACTTGTCTTCCATTACGTTCCATTTTCTGTCTCCGACATCTCACCTGCGTTATCTCACCCACCTCTTTTCCCCACACCTTACTGTTTCCCGATCGTTAATGTCTGTCTTGAGAGAGATAACGGCCAGAAGGCAATGTGTTATCGCTCCTTCAGTCACCCTCCTTCCCCCCTCCCCTTCCTCCTCACACTCATTCTTGGTGCACCGCCCTTCCTTTTAGCTCTCGTTTAGCGTTTGCATTGCAGTTTTTTATATTTATTTAGAGATTTTTGTTTATAGTGAAGTCTCGCATGTAACCAGATTGAACATAAATGATGGATGAGTATAAAATGTATAGATTCCACGTATACATTCATCTGACTGCGTTTTCTATCATTCCATCTTCAATCAACAATCCATTTACCGTGAACACATGTGGCGACACTCACCACTTCGTTCCCTCCGTCCTGCATCACTGCATTACGATACCAGTGATTGCTACCATCAGGAACATAGCAGTCAATCACGAGAACGTTCCTCGCACTGCCATCACCAGCTTAGAACTTAAGAGGAAGGACAGTCACTCAGGACCTCCTCTCATCTCAATCACTGGGAAATCCTTCGTTAGTCCACTGCAGGAGACTTAATCCCCGCCTCTGCGCACTGTCCTGTTGGGTTTCAGAGTTCCCTTCCTCTCCAGCTAATTTATGGATTTCGTCTGTCCATTCTGTTGTGTTTTGTTCTTAAACTTTTTTGTATGCGGAGCTTCATCACGTCTTTGTGTATTTCGTTTGAACCAGCACAGGATACCTTGGAGCCCGTAGTGTGGTGCGCAGTATTGAGTAAAATGTTTGACTGTTAGTTGTATTGAGTTTCAGGAAAAAAAGGATGTTTGCACACCCAGAGCTAAGAATTATGGAATCTCAGTCTCGAGTATAGGAAAGTAAAGTATCGTAAAGGTAGTTTTAAAATTTTTGTAAGAAATTATCGGTTTTGTTTTCTATTAGTTTTCAGTTTTGTTTGTACCTGTGCTTTGTTTATTGGCTTCATCCTTAACGAAACGAACTTTTGTATTGCCAACCATGTGCATCTGTTTAATTATTTGTAACCAAGTTGGTTAAATTCTATGGAGAAAGATACATTTTATCTATCAGTCCATTCTGCCGTTGGTAATAATTTAAAAAAAAAAATCAAAGATAATACAACTCAAAATGCACATGTGTGTGTGTGTGTGTGTGTGTGTGTGTGTGTGTGTGTGTGTGTGTGTGTGTGTGTGTGTGTGTGTGTGTGTGTGTGTGTGTGTGTGTGTGTGTGTGTGTGTGTGTGTGTGTGTGTGTGTGTGTGTGTGTGTGTGTGTGTGTGTGTGTGTGTGTGTGTGTGTGTGTGTGTGTGTGTGTGTGTGTGTGTCATGGGGTCACTCTACTCCCTTATTCCAACACATTAACATTTGCATCTCTTGAGGAACTTGTCTCTGCTCTTAGTAACCTTTGGTGTCGTGTTGGTGGTTGTCACCTTCGACACTAACAAAACTATACGCTAATGTTTGCTCCTAAATATAATGGAAGAGATCATACGATTATGCTGCATGCAGGTGTTTCGTGCGGAGGGGAGTTTTAATTCATGTTAATAGGGAAACGTCAGATGCTATTAGTTCAGTATTAAGTTAGCTAACAGAGGCGCGAGGCACTTCTCGTCATTAAGTTGTCTAAATGTTTGCACCAATTATCAGGATGTTGTTTTCACAATATTTACTAGTAGAAGTAACTTATTTTGAGTAAAGGTTACGTGCTATTGATGAATATAAATTTTTCCTCACTAAATGTTTCATGATACATTACAACATTGACTTTCAGTAACTTGAAAGGTTTGAATTATTTGGACTAAATGTATATTTTCAGTATTCTTTCTCACCCTGATGTAGCCCACGCACACTCCTTTTTACTTCGTCTCTCTCCCTCTTAAGTCAGCTCTTCACGTTTCTTCTCATACATATTCCCAATCCATACTCACAGTGCATGACTCTCAAAATGCACCTAACGTTTACATCTTTCCGCTTCGAGTTCTTCCTCCCTTCACGACTTTCATTCCTTCACCGCCTCTTCTCTTCACCAAGTCTCCCTCTAACAGATCTCTCGGCGGGCGTGGTGTGGGCGTGGGATGCTGACGATGAGGAAGAAGGCACCAACGCCATCCTCACTTACTCTATAGAGAAGAATGTGGTGGATGAGAGGTCTGGTGAGGCCATCTTCGATATCGACCCAAAGACTGGCCTAGTGCGCACGGCCATCTGCTGCCTCGACCGGGAGACCACGCCCGAATACCATATCCAGGTGGTGGCGACGGACGGCGGCGGACTAAAAGGTGAGGCAGGGAAAGGCAGAAAGGCGAGAAGGGTGTACAGAGGAAAATTAGAGGACTACCGAGGGTGAGTGCTGGGTGTGAGTAAAAGGAAGAGGGAAGACGAAGGATAGGGCAGCAAGGAGAGAGGGTTAAGAAAAGCTGCTGGCATGTGGTATTAAGATAATTGTATTGTACTTACAGGCATACTTTTTTTTTCTCTTGTAAGAGGTATGTAGAATTACCGCGTCTATTTGTGTCTTCTTATGTGTCTTCATAAGTGTCTCTGCACCAATATTATAACCAGTTTGTATCAGATCTGCATTAACCTGGGTCGATGAACTCACATGCTAATTTAAATTGACAAAAGAACCTAAGTAAACTTCTTCTTTCCTGAACGCTGATTGGACAATTTGGTAAGGAAAAGATAGCGTCTGCTTTCTCCGTTTGGGCTGTGTGTGTGTGTGTGTGTGTGTGTGTGTGTGTGTGTGTGTGTGTGTGTGTGTGTGTGTGTGTGTGTGTGTGTGTGTGTGTGTGTGTGTGTGTGTGTGTGTGTGTGTGTGTGTGTGTGTGTGTGTGTGTGTGTGTGTGTGAGCGCCCCCGCTTGTGCCTGCTTGAAAGAGAGAGAGAGAGAGAGAGAGAGAGAGAGAGAGAGAGAGAGAGAGAGAGAGAGAGAGAGAGAGAGAGAGAGAGAGAGAGAGAGAGAGAGAGAGAGAGAGAGAGAGAGAGAGAGAGAGAGATTTGTGAAAGTACTGACTGAAAGCTGGCGATGCATTATTTATGAGTTTCTGCTTTGTCACTACACGATATCACCTGATAGCTTTTCCCTTGTCATTACTTTGAAATGTTACTGTTTACTCCTAAATGTGTTGTTTTTTCATACTTAGACATGACTTGGAATTGTTTGTTGTATATTTCTGAAAACGTGAAACTTATTCTCCCGCTCTGAAACATGGATTTAAACAAGCGGTGACATGTTCAGAGTTGCGGGTGGTGGATGTGGTGGTGGTGGTGGTGGTGATAGCAATATTAGCAACATCAGTCATTTATTTGATAGACAAGATTATTTCAAGTGTTTGATCAATCATTTATCAAACGCTGAAAATCTCACTAACTTCTTGACCACTAATAATACACATTAAGAAGTAAAACCACGTGAAACAAACCCTTACAAAATAATGATATCGTTTGAGAAATAATTATAAGAGCAAAGGAAGAGGTTACTTGGCAGCTGCTTCAACGGAAAGGACCAACGCTGAACCCAGAACACACAGCCACGGCTAGTTTCCGCGTCCTTGTCTGTAATGGAATCTGGTTGAAATAGAATGAAGGGTTTTTTTCACTCTTAAGGTCATGCTGTCAAAAGGTGAAGAAAAATACGAATTCTTAGGTTGACATTACACTGAGTGATGATGACTATTAAGTAGGTTAGTTTAGGCTTTGGCTATAGTTGTATGATGAAGATAAAGACAGCTATTTAAGATAGGAACGCAGTATTTTGAAAGCTTCGGTGAATTGAATGATCACATATTACTCAGCAGGGATAAGTGACAGCCGCTAGACAAGTGTTGTGTAAAAAGAGCAGAGGTGTTGATTATGGTGTTTTATTGAAATGCAAATGTTCCGTCTGTAGGGCATGATACACAAATTCGATAATAGATGATTGCTTTCATACATCAACACCGTTTCCCGATGTGCGTGGTGATGGCGTGGAAAAATGTTTGTGATGGATAGCAAGAATTATTGACTAATGAAATGCGCAATGCCATACATATCACTGAAATCAAATATGCCCTTTCACAGGCTAAACCTATCACTGCTTTTTAATCCAGTTACGTGAACTAAGCCTCGCATCTCTTGACTGTTAATTGAAAGTGTATGTGTGTGTGTGTGTGTGTGTGTGTGTGTGTGTGTGTGTGTGTGTGTGTGTGTGTGTGTGTGTGTGTGTGTGTGTGTGTGTGTGTGTGTGTGTGTGTGTGTGTGTGTGTATGTGTGTGTATATGTGTGCGTGTGGAGGGGAAGGATTTTCACATCCATATCGGCTTTTTGGTCTAAATCCTATATATATTTATAGTGAAATCAACATCCTCTTCCACACCAGTTTTCATATCGCAGGTAATATTCGCATCTTTATCTGCAGAGGACGAGGCGGATGGACCCTCAATAAAAATGGATAGATAGGTAAAAAGAAATAATATGAAAATGTATTGAGAACACTATAATAATCATAACAATAATAATGATAATGATGATAATAATATTGAATAATGTGTTAATGAATACACCAATGCATAGATAAATACACATTCTAACTGTGATTTTCTGTCAGATCATTTCGTTTTTGTTATCTATTTTTATCCTTTATCATAATTTTGTAACAGGTGCAAAACATACAGTCATTCGGCAACACTTATGTGACCCAAGCCATCCAATGTACTGAGAAATGATCATGTGTTGTGTTAGGATTGTGTTCGTGACTGTGGCGTTGCAATCACGTACGTGCTTCCTCTGACCATTGCTTGCACACACACACACACACACACACACACACACACACACACACACACACACACACACACACACACACACCACACACACACACACACACACACACACCTGACTGGACATATAGACAGTAATATTTTGTTATTATAATTTTCAATTTGTTATTATTTTGTCATATATTTATATATTTATTTATTTATTTGTTTTTCTCTATTATTTCATATTTTATCATCATTACAATGATCATTGTTATTATTATTTTTATTATTGTTATTTTTATTATTATTATTATTATTATTATTATTATTATTATTATTATTATTATTATTATTATCATTATTATTATTATTATTATTATTATTACTATTATCATCATCATTATCATTTCTATTATCAACATTATTACAATTATCAATATTTACTTTATTATCATCATTATTACTATCATTTAAAATACCATTCGTGAGGAAAAACAATCGAGATAAAAGAATGGGAAGTTGTTTTGCTAAAGTTAAAAAAAAATTGTAACGTAACACAGAGAGAGAGAGAGAGAGAGAGAGAGAGAGAGAGAGAGAGAGAGAGAGAGAGAGAGAGAGAGAGAGAGAGAGAGAGAGAGAGAGAGAGAGAGAGAGAGAGAGAGAGAGAGAGAGAGAGAAGGTAGTTTATATATGAGTTAAGGTTCTGCAACTATATTACTCAATGATAGAAATTATAAAAATTAATAAACTTAAGTCACCTCAGTATTATTTTAGCCTCTTTTGTTCCTATCAACTAAACCAGGAATTATGTACAGTAATTTGTTTAATGCATTCACCTGTTCTGGAGAATGGTGTGTTTACAGTTCACCTCATTAATGATATCGGATGGTGAATTAAATGGAAGGCATTAAACTTAAATGAGGTCGAATTAGCCAACAAAACTGAATAGCACAATTATTCTTTGTTTCCCACATTGAGTTGATAATTACAGTTGGACACAATTAATAGCAAGTTAGGAAACATCAATTATGAAGGTAAATTGCCTCGCATTAAGGATACGAAAGAGCTGTTGATTTGTTTTGTTTTGTTTTTCTCGTCAATAAGTTGTATATAATTGTATCATTGCACACTTTAGTTTTACCTTGGTTGATGATATTGTTATTGTCATAGAAATCACAATCCCTGTAGTTCACATTCATATATTGCCAGGTAGCAACTCAATGGGCAATAATTTGATGGTGAATTACAATAAAAGCTATAAAAAATTCAAAGTTAAAGCCTTACAATTTTCGTTAGTTTTACTTTTATTATTCTTTTTTTGCCGATAATTTATTTTCCATACAGACGCTGGCGATGGAAACAAAGTCATATATGTGTAACTTCAATTGCCTTCTTTTTTTATTCACTTTGGTCCTCAAGAGAGCCTGAAATATAGTCATTGTTTTCTTTGTTATTGTTAGTTCAGACTTTCTTTTCTGCAAAATTTTTGATATATGTATTTGATAACTAAACTAACTTTCTTTAATATTTGTGTACATCCAAATATGTTACGTGTGAGGATGGTACTCGTGTTTTTCTCTTCCAAGTCTCGTCGTGTTACAGCCAAGGACGCCGCACTACAATTGACGCATTATTTTTTTTTCTTAATTTACCTTGTTTATTTTTTCTAAAGGATGATCAGCCATTTCTTTGTTATCAACAGGATCAAAAAAGCTTCCACAGGCATGCTGAAATAAAACTTTAATGAATGTTTCGCTTGTTGTATAGTGGCTAACTTTCCCTTCACTTGGTTATCGATAAATATCCCACCGCGACACCCTAAAAAATTGGGACCTAAATAAATTACTGGAAAATGGAGATAAATTACACAACTTGTGGTGATTACCCGAAATTCCTTTTAAAATAATTTCATGAGTAGCCTATAACTCCAACGGCGACAGATAGAGGACCTTTGTTACGTGTGTTAGAAAAGAAACTACAGAGCCAGGTGTCTTACTGTCTCACTCTGATACAACGGATTACTTTACCGCACGCGTGGGTGGAAGTTTACACACGTCGTTGTGTTTGGCTCGAAGTGTCAAGCTTTTAACCAATATTGCTGAAGAAACGAAAACATTCTATTTTCTAAGTTAGGCTTGTTCTATTACTATACTTTTTTTTTTGTATGTGTGCCTAATTTAAACCTTAGTCACAGTTTATTTACATGTTTATTAAGGAAAAACGCGATGTAACATTCTTTACACCAATCTAATGATGTGAGATTATATGTAATGAATGAAGATAAAATAATAAGAAACTATAAGAAATTTTACACTTGCGTATAATCCTAAATTTAACACTTACATCGCAAATTACACTTGTCATGGGCTTGTGTACTTGAAACTTCGATTTTAAACCATAAATATATCGGTGTTATAGGAATTAATTCGTGCGTCACTCCATCAGTCCATTGATATAAAACCAATGACACGTTTGATCTCTTCATTCTTTGTGGGGAATCCGTTTCACTTTGGTCGTCAATACTACAATGATAATGGAAGTAATTATAATCATATCTTTTGATTAGTAAAATATGTGCAGCTGAGAGCATGAAAAGTGATATGTCATTTTTATTATATATAATTTTCTTCTAATATCAGATGGTGTTCTGTGAATGATTGCTTTTGATGTTTCTAGGATTTTTTTATGACATTTGTACAAGATCTTTTTTTTGACCTTTTTTTGACCTTTTTTTTATTCTGTCGTACTCTCTCTCTCTCTCTCTCTCTCTCTCTCTCTCTCTCTCTCTCTCTCTCTCTCTCTCTCTCTCTCTCTCTCTCTCTCTCTCTCTCTCTCTCTCTCTCTCTCTCTCTCTCTCTCTCTCTCTCTCTCTCTCTCTCTCTCTCTCTCTCTCTCTCTCTCTCTCTCTCTCTCTCTCTCTCTCTCTCCTGTATTGACTGTATTCCTCACTACCATTGTTCACTCGTCCTGTATTCTCAGCTGCAGATTGTCACTAGAGGGAAAGGTAGTCAGAGTGGTGGCCGAGGCTGTCTGACCCTGCAGGTATTACTCAATTACGGAGACATGCCTGGAGTCTAAACATGATTCTTCTAGGTAGGAATTCCAACCAACCTTGTGCGTGTTTTGTTTTCTGAATTGGTGTCAGTTAGTATTTCCTTTCCCCTGGATGTGAAAAGTCAACTTGCTGTGAAAAGTGATTCGTAAATATAGCAAAGGAAGGTATATGAGTATAATTAATGCTTATGGATCAAGGTTTTATAAGGGAAATATAGGAAGTATTGGCCGTAACAAAGCACCTTAGAGGTCGTAACTATTTCTGAAGAGATGTGGTTTACTCCTTAAAGGCAAGTTGTGCATGGTGGTCCTTAACAAAGCCACTGTCTCCTAAATGCAACTTAGGAGGAGCGCTTGAGGTGCTTGGGGTCCTTGCGTCTCCCTGCATCGCCTTCAAATGGATGACAGCTGCACCCTAGGGCAGGGAGGTCAAAGCTGTATTGTGTCCACACCACGCGCCACGTTCCCGCCTTTGTGGCAGCTCCTCCACTTCACAAGGCAGCGCCACACACGTTCTAGGTTCCAGTGACTTGTGAAGAGTCTTATTCTCATGTGACTTCCGTTCCTCTATGCTGATATCCAAGTTGTTTCATATGGGTGTACAAAGATTTTTTTCCACAATTGATGTCTGTCTTCAGATCAGTTACACACACGCACGCGCACACACACACGCACACGCACACGTATATACACACACACACACACACACACACACACACACACACACACACACACACACACACACACACACACACACACACACACACACACACACACACACACACACACACATACACACACACATATATATATACACACACACACACGGATGCGGATGTTTGAAGTATCGTTATTAACATATAAGTACATAAAAAATAAGTAGTCTGATCCTTAAGGAAAACTCTAGTTATTAAATGAAGCTAAATATTCAAATTCACAAACTAACCGAAAGATATTTTTGTGTGGATAAAATAGCTAACCTGACCATTAAAATTTACGATCCGATAAGTTGTGTACAATTATATAACATTCCTAAAAGTGGAAGCAGAAATCCTTGCAATATGAGAGAAATCTTGAAGTTCTGTGATCAGTGACGCAAAAAAAAAAAAAAAGTCATCTCAAGAAACCGAAAGAGGAATCAAGTAATGGACGAAGTTTGTGAAGTGTTGAAGCTCGCCATGAGTGTGTGGGCTGGGAGGAGGGCTGGGAGGGCGAGGTATTGCGTCAGGAAACTATTGGAAAATGTTGCTGTTAAGTAGAATAATAAGTTTGAAAATAAAAAATCGTGAGGAGTAAAAATGAAAATAAAATAATCTGTGAAAAGCTTGTTGGTAAGAAGATTGGAGGAAAGCTGTTATATTAAAGCGGACATGAGTTTATGAAAAAAGGTATAGTCTGGTTAGGAATTAATAGGATCACAGGGAGGGAAACCTTGGAATTGAAAGAAATCGATACGCTTCCATGAAACTGTTCAACATAATATATTCATCACAATTATAGTATCTTAAGCAAGTAGACGTTCAATTATAATGTTCAATATAAATGTAGAGCAACTTTAATGGTAAGATAAACATATGCATCTCATACTATTTGGTCAGACGACGTTACTTCATGGAAATATGTGTGATCGTAGGGGAAAGGGTTATCGCATGTTTTCCTTATTTTCAGTGTTTGAACGATTTTTTATAAAGTTTAGGGCTGTGTGTGTGTGTGTGTGTGTGTGTGTGTGTGTGTGTGTGTGTGTGTGTGTGTGTGTGTGTGTGTGTGTGTGTGTGTGTGTGTGTGTGTGTGTGATCATCGGAAATTTTTTGATACGGAGCGTTCGTTATCCTTCCCTTCCGTTACCATGAACCTTGACAGTATCTTCGCCTTCTTCCAAAACCTTCCTTGGCAAAAAATTAAGCGTGTGAGCACATCCGCTGGCAGACCCCATCCAGTAATAGCATGGAAGGAGATTAGATTCCATAATACATGCTCAGCTGAGTTTGAAAGAGAGAGAGAGAGAGAGAGAGAGAGAGAGAGAGAGAGAGAGAGAGAGAGAGAGAGAGAGAGAGAGAGAGAGAGAGAGAGAGAGAGAGAGAGAGAGAGAGAGAGAGAGAGAGAGAGAGAGAGAGAGAGAGAGATCCCAAATGGTGCGGTACTTTAAAGAAGAAAAATATTAGTACTAAATTAAAATACTGAATAGTACCTTATGCTACGTATGTCTGTATCTCCTTTCTTGGCGGCGACCATTACTGACTCTCAGTTGTGTTGTTCATTACAATTTTACAGTATTTTAAATTTATCCTTCTATTATTTTTTATACGGCGCCATATGACGTATCTCTTGCGGCTCCAGGTAATTGATAGATCAGTCATCGATTAACCCACTCCCTTCTCTCTCAATCAATCTATCTATCTAACTATATCTATCTATCTATCTATCCATCTCCCGGTGGTCCATCTCGTCTCCAGTAAAACACTCCCAACAAGTTATGAACAAGGTCATACACGCTCACGGTGAGGCAAGATTGATATCGTTGAGTGTCCCGCGTGGAAAAGTTCAAATTGCACGTGTTTTATCATCAGCCTCAGGAAAGAAAGTGAGTGGGTGAAAAAATGCACCACGAAGCATTAAGGAGATGAAGATACCTGCAAGTTTGGAAGAGTGTGAAATTGTGTGCAAGTAAAACCATCGAACGCACCATCATATTTGACAGAACAAAAATTGAAAGTAGGGATAGCCAGTGGTGGGGGGGGAGGGGGGACGCATGTGCAATTTCAGTGTCTTAACAGCTGTTTATGTCATTTCTAGGCATGTCATAATGTTCCTGTTGAAAGCTCTAAAGATGGTGAAGTGATGTAGAAGTGTAACTATTCTATATTGCAAACATAACAGTTGTATGGATCGAGCAAATTTTTGAAAGTAGGTGAAATTAGATTAAAGTTGAGTGACCACAATGTGACGCCTCAGTGACGTGGAGACTTCTTCACATCTTAACAACCGGAGGGTAATTAGTGTTGTTGTAATTGACAGGGTCGGGGACGGTGGTGGTGCGGCTGGTGGACGTCAATGACAACTCTCCGCGCCTGACCAGAGATATGTGGGAGGTTGAGGTCAAGGAAACGTGGGGCGATGGTCCTGCCAGCAACTACACCCTCCTTCAGGTCACCACCACTGACCAAGACACTTCAAACTACTTCTACTACCGGGTAATGTTGATAACTGTATTGCAAACATGCCTCATGGATCTTGCAAAACAGTGATATAATGATTATCAGCTTTATTGTTACCTTCGTATGTATAAAAAGAAAGCGGTTGGAGTGTATAGGCTCACTCCTGTTTCTTCTAGGTGGTGGAGGACAGTGGTTGGGGTTGGCAGTATTTCGCAATGAGAACTGAGGGCAACGCAGGACAGCTTTTCGCACATAAGACTCTGGACTTCGAGGACGCGGCGCAGAGACGAGGCTTCCGGTTCATGATTCAAGTGACAGACAGGGTGAGTCTCGCGAGCCTATGACCGGCACGGATTATGTAGCTCAACAAATGTTATGATAAAAAAAATTGAATTCACCTTTTATTGTAAATGTTATTACTTTCGTTCGGAATTACAGTTTTTCCTTCTATTTTTTTTGTTGAGTTATTGTGTAAGCGTTAGCAACGTAAATTAAGGTTTTGTATAATTCTTATGATTCTGACTATTTGTAACATATGTGAGAGGTTTTTTTCATGCATATTATAGCGAAGCTCAAGTTTTCATTCCATTTGTATAAAAGTTATTTTTTTCTATCATGCACGATTGTTTTTGGCTAGTAGGATGTAAACATTTCCTTTATTTCCATCAGGATAACGCTTTGTTCAACGTTCTTTTAAGCTAATGACGTTATGGCAAAGAGGATGATCTATCAGGTTTTATTGTTTTTTTTTTTTTTTTTATTCATTTATTCATTGTTTTATTATTCATCATAATACTTCCAATGGAATATCTTTCTTGTTATTTTCTTTGTTTCCACTGCACCTTATTCATTTAATAATTCTAACGTTGCCACAGACTGACAGAAATGCACCTTCCATCACACTATTTTTATTATATTTTCTTAAAATTCGTAATATGTTTAGACTTTTTATTCAAATTTTTTGTTGCATTTATTTCACAAAGCAATTAATATAAACAATACGGAGATCTACTTTAATTACTAAGAGATCTTATCCATCGTTCTCCTCTTTAGAACATTTTGCATTTTAGTTCACAACATGTAATACATTTAGCTGCCTTCAAAGTATATAGCTTTAAGAAAAATTGTTGCAGCGAATATTATCCCATTATTTTTTTTTTCAGATTTTATAGCAAATTTCAAATGTATTTCACTTAGATTATTACATTACGAGACAAACTGAAAATGACGATGACAAGAATTCAAATGTTTTAAACTGCTGTCTGTTTTTTTTTCTCTTTTTCCCGCTGTGTTTCAAAATTAGCGTTACATCGCTTGTTGCTGAGAGCCTTTTACGTTTTCTTCAGGGTCGAGGAGGCTGGGGGGACGCCCGTCACACCGACACTGCCTGGGTGGAGATCCGTCTCACCGACGTCAACGACAACCCGCCAATGTTTCGTCGTCCCCACGTCCACGTTACTGTCAGCGAGGATACGTCTCCTGGCGCCCTTCTCGCCTCCCTCACCGCCACGGACCCTGACGAGGTGATGTGCCGTGCTGGTAGTTGGGTGGGAATACTGGTGGTAGATTGACACTAGAGTTACAGTATGATGGTAGTATGTATGATTATTATCCAGAACTTGTTTGCCTTGGAGTGGAAAGTGAGGCAACTAGGTATTGTGTGTGCAGTAAGAATCGTAGTGTCGCTTCCTCTCAGAACTAGTATCTATAATTTTCCTGTTTATTCAGAAGCTTCAGTGAAAACCTTTACAAGTGACGCAAACTGACAGCAAAACCATCACTATTTTTTTTTTTCATGAGTTGATAAAAAGTAGATTAAAGAAGAAAGCTTCGGAAATGGAAGGAAATCATTGTTTGATAAATGAAGATGGAAGTTTCATGAAGCGAAAATATAACATTGTATATGACGTGGGGGTATGATGTCCTTGCATCCCTTTCGTCAGTACTTGTAGGTCAGCTTACTGTCCAGTGTGAACCTTTATCAAGCCTTTCACTACCACAATCCATTTAATATTTTGTCATTATCATCGCTCCTCGACTCCAACGAAAGTATTTAAAACTCCAAATATTATTTGGAAAAAACTAGAAAAAATTTTCTTATTAATATTTTTATTTTGCCTCGAAAATTTTTAAGGTAAAAGTATTTTTACATTCGTCACTTTACACACAATTATTCAGAGAATTTCATATATATTTACGCTTTAAAGTAATCTATTTTTTTTTCCCCTCCGAGCTGACACCCCCTTTTTAATTACTAACGCCACATAAAGGGGCGCGCCCTCCACCTCAAAAACTGTTGTTGTAGAGCAGTTTGCAGAGTTAGTTACATGTAGTGTTCCACTGAATCACGGAATGCAACACTAGTACGTGCCGCCCACACACAGAATGAGGGAAAAGCAGGGTTTAACAACTATTATGCTAACTAATGTTTCCTGTTTCAGATGGTGTCTGACTCTGTATAATATACCACAAACTTTAGACAACTTGATGCATGTTGAGTTTATGTTTTTTCAGTCTAGATATTAACGTTCATATATAGCCAAGGATTTTACATAACTTTATTTTTCATCTATCACGGGAGGTATTTCACAATCAGTAAAACTATTCTCTACATACAACCCTTCACAGGTAAATTCCACGGAAGAAAGGAAGCAGTGAGTGTTAATTATCAGTGGGTGGGTGAGAGACAATCGATAGCCATCAATCTCACCTAACAAAACACGCCGACAAACACCGAAGCCATGACATTGTTACACTAGTAATTAACACTCAACACGCAGCTGCCGTGTGTGGAAAGTAAACAAAGGAACGTTAAAAGGAAGAACTATTGTTGGTATTAGTTATAAACACTTGAGGATCAGTGAACACAAAAGGTCAGGTTTACAAGATAATGTGCAACGACATCGAAATAATGTGGAATGTAAGGCAACATTTATGAAAGAAAATATTTAATGAATTATTGTGACGCGTAGAGTGAAGTGATGTATACCGTTGTGGAGTTGTGGCGCATCACATCACGGAACGTTAAATGTGTTGTTAATGGTTTTGATAGTATCAGAGTATGAAGGGAAAGGGAATTGTGGTTGTTATGAGGCTTGTTATAGCGAAGGTTATTTCATTATTGTTGCAATATATATTATTGCTACCAATAGCAATAATGTTTTTATTAGTAGTAGTCTCATTATTATCATTATTATTATTATTGCTATTATTTATATTATTTTTATTATTTTTATTATCATTATTATTATTGTTATCATTATTATTACTATCATTATTACTATTATTATTATTACCATTATTATTATTATTATTAATACTATTATTGTTTTTATCATTATTATTATTATCATTATTATTATTATTATCATTATTATTATTATCAGTAGTAGTAGTAGTAGTAGTAGTAGTAGTGGTAGTAGTAGTAGTAGTAGTAGTAGTAGTAGTAGTAGTAGTAGTAGTAGTAGTGTGATTGTTATTATTATTACTATAATTATTATTACTAACATTATCATTATTTGTATCATTATCATCATCATATTTTATTGCCAGTAGAAATATCAGTGATTTTTTAACAGTGTGAAAATCTTGTGTCAGAGGATGACGATAATGTTTCCTGCAGCCAGAGGACACGTGCGCGAGGAAACGTTAGCTGATTGCTGAGAAACACATATAAGAATAATAAAAGAGGAGGATGTGAGCTGTAAAAAGAAAATGAAGGTGTATGAGCTACAGTAGGGAAAAAATACGTAAAGCGCATTAACTTTTTCCTGCCGTGATAGACACTTGGGTGACGAGGTTGATATAAACGAAAAAATACTATGAGTGATGTTTACCGTCAGGGAGGATGGAAAGTAACTGAACTTGTGGGCTGAGATGGATCAGTAATATTGATTTTTGATGAATATGACATACATGTAGAAGTAATCCATGAGAATCTGCTTCTTGTATCAGCCTTGGTAATAATCATTGACGTGAAGGAGAAGGTGGCGTGGGAGCGGGGAGGTGTGTATGCATTAGTGTGATTACAAGGCAACGCACCAGACTCCGGGGCATGACACGCTGAATCAACGGCCGGGAAGGCAAAGGTCTCCTAACACTTTTCAGAGTTGGTAAACAAGAATACTTTTTCTAACAGGAGAACATTTTATTGTTTTAATTCAATTGGAAAGTGTTCTCAGTTCTCGTTAGTTAAAAGAGTAACGAAATTATTTTTTTGGAAATATGGCTTGCAAGGCAAAACAACGAAGTTCAAAGATTTGCGTTGCAGCTTTGTTTTATTTTTCAAGAATATTTTTTCTGCAACAACTGCATGTTTCCTGAGTGGAACATAAAAGAAACGTAAAGGAGATTATGAAAGATTTAACGCCGGCTTAACACTGAAGTATTGATGTGAATGTCAGGTTACAATGCGGCACGAGTTCTGCCAAAATGAGAAACTAGCAATGTGCAACTTGTACAAGGAAAAAAAAGTGTTAAATTTAAATGTTTATCTATTTTTATCTATTTTTATCTTCTGCTTTATATGCATCCATTTGCAAATGTTCATAAGTATTCCAAGTGTTCATCAAAAAGGAAACAGGCGAGCGTAGCAGTAATAACACCGCCGTGTGGTGATTGCATTTTCATGGCGGCCTTTGGATATCAATCGACTTTTTTCTCTCGTTCTCTTATCCCTTTCGGGTTATGAAAAGAAAAATGTGATGGCAGCATTTTTCACAGGTCTATTTTTTCCATCTGAAAGGCGAGGATGCATTACGGTGCAGAAGGTGTGCATGACGATGAGGTGTGATGTAAAGTATTGTACGTAACTCTGACTTGGAGTGTTACATGATATCTAAATGTATGGTGAAGTGGGACTAGTTTGAAGTTATTTTAATTCAACTTTTAACTTGTTGGTGCTCTCAGATCTCTTTACCACTTTTCGCAAAACATTTCAGGTATCAATTTCTCTGAGCGGAAAACTATTTGTTTACCTTTACTCTTTTCCCATATTTTCTAAAAGCATCTGTTCTGCTTTAGTTTTCCGTCATTCCCCCTTCCTTTGTCTATTTCCATACTAGAAGATCCGAGAGAGAGAGAGAGAGAGAGAGAGAGAGAGAGAGAGAGAGAGAGAGAGAGAGAGAGAGAGAGAGAGAGAGAGAGAGAGAGAGAGAGAGAGAGAGAGAGAGAGAGAGAGAAAGAGAAAGAGAAAGAGAAAGAGAAAGAGAAGAGAGAGAGAGAGAGAGAGAGAGAGAGAGAGAGAGAGAGAGAGAGAGAGAGAGAGAGAGAGAGAGATAGAGAGAGAGAGAGAGATACGATTGCGTGGTCCAAATTTGTGTTTGAAAAGGTGCGTTTTTATTCGAAAAGTTTAATGGCTGTAAAAGTAGGCCAGGGAAGGTAAACGCCAGCCAATTTTTTCCTCGTTTTTTCTATTGATTGAAAATATTCCTTCAGCTTCATGGAAAGAAAAAATCCCATTGCTGCCTCATCTTTACTTAGAGAAATGTTCGCTAACTATAGCTCGGCCTTATCTGTGAGTCACCACCTGAATATTAGGCGTCACAGTCCTTCCTCTGTTCAGTATTTACAGTCAGGTTATGTCGTGTGTAGTGTAGCATTCCACTTATACAATACTACAGCTGTTTTTTTTCTCATTTCTTTTTTTTCCTCACTCACATGCGGCCAGTACATGAGACACAAATCAGCCACACACACCACTGGCAACACTGGCTCGATTTGAAACATTGAAACGTGCTTCTGAACGAACATAAATAAGTTCTTCGAAAAATCTTGTGTGAATTCGATATCTTTGGAATTAGAATATAACATTAGAGGAATATTATCTTGGTTTTATAATAGTTGTTTGCTCGTACGTATATACAACTTACGCAAGCCAATGATTTATATATCCGATTGAGCATCTGTTCATTGGCTTCGATACATGTCGTTTGAGTTCTAAATGTGTCGGTTTTTAACGAAACATTTCTATTTCAGAAAATTATACCAATTTCAATATTAATGTCGATAGGAATTAGATGCTCCCTACATTAAGCGACAAGGGAGTTATTGCCTTTTCTGCTTTCCTGCCTCCACCACTGACAAGGACCAATCACACAAAATGGACCTAATTCTGTCTTTAGAGGAGAGACGGTGGAATCCAAGAATTTTACAGCACTTCTGCAGAACAGATCAATACGGGAATCCCACCTAGACTCTTACAAACCCAGAGTGTCTGCCTCGCGATGCACCTAAATAACACTTCCTTTAACATAAACTAGAAACATTTTTTTCTTAACGAGACCAGTAAACCTTTAAGGTCCATCCCCCTTACTGGAAGAAAAAGAAAATGTGTAATGAAAACAGAGGAAGCAATACATCTTGGCCGAAATATTTGGTCTTGAAAAGAGAAATGCGGATGAGTGTTTATTTTTTAATTCCATTTATTCCAGTTTGCTTTTTTTCAATAATAGTATATGAACTACATATCACAATAGTCATGGCTTGAATAGATATTGTCCGATTTTTGTGGAAGCGCGTTTCTTGGATCATAGAAAACTTCTTCGTTGATAAGGGTGGCCAGTATATATGTCACCAAGGCTACATGCTGGTAACATTTTACAATAATGCAGATATGCAGCATCAGAGTAACGTTTGAGTTTGAAAGGAACCTAGAAACTTTATGATCAGAATGTCAACTGTTCGGACCTTAGAGGGTTGTTAGTGTGCCTCTTGTGTTATGATAACTAGTAGCAGACATTCACTAAGATATCAAAATGAAGCGTTCATCAGGAATCATTGCATCCCTAGGCTTCATGATAGGTTCATTCATATACTGGAAGTGTGTCTGTGTGTGTGTGTGTGTGTGTGTGTGTGTGTGTGTGTGTGTGTGCGCGTGTGTGTGTGTGTGCGTGTGCCTGTGTGCGTGTGTGTGTGTGTGTGTGTGTGTGTGTGTGTGTGTGTGTGTGTGTGTGTGTGTGTGTGTGTGTGTGCGTTTATATATATATATATATATATATATATATATATATATATATATATATATATATATATACATATACACACACACACACACACACACACACACACACACACACACACACACACACACACACACACACACACACACACACACACACACACACACTCACACACACACACACACACACACACACACACACACGTGGGAGGCGGTGGCTAGCATGGGGGGCACACCAGCTTAAAGTCCCGAGTTCGAGTCCCCCGACGGGCTGGCCGCTTTTCTATGGAATAACCGCCGAGTGGCCAAATATCACCCACATGCTGTCATAACACTTTCCTCGACGGGACTGCAAAGTTGCATGCATCAAGGAGCTTCTGCGGGCAGCATGAGCCTCACAACAAAGAAACTGGGTGTCACTAAAAAAATATCTAAACCTGTGCTATTAACGGGCGGAGGCTGACCATCTAAAAGCCTCCATCAAGCCTACCGGTGCCACGGGAGCAAGACAAAATAATAATAATAAAGATAAAAAATATAAATAAAAATAAAAATTTTATTTTTATTTATATATATGTATATATATATATATATATATATATATATATATATATATATATATATATATATATATATATATATATATATATATATAGAGAGAGAGAGAGAGAGAGAGAGAGAGAGAGAGAGAGTGTGTGTGTGTTTTCAACATAGTATTGTTGTATTTATTGAACAGACGGGTCACCAGAGAGTCAACTACCACGTGGTGGGCGGCTGGGGTGCCCTGAGGGTGGACCCGGGAGGGGGCGTGAGGCTCTGGCGTGCCCTTGATCGTGAAAGCGCTGGCGGAGAGATTGGTGTTGCCAGAGTGGTGGGCGTGGACGAGGGACGTCCTCCCCTCTCCTCCACCGCCACCCTCACCATTACCGTCAGTGATGTGAACGACTGTCCGCCCCGCCTCCTGCCGCCCACCCTCCTGCACGTGACGGAAGGCGCACCACCTTCCCTACTCGGCGTCCTCACAGCAACTGACGATGACTTGTGGCACCTTGGTCACGGCCCTCCCTTCACCTTCACCTTGGCACCTTCCAACCCCGTCCTCATCACCCGCACCCTGGCACTCAAGTACCAGGAAGGTGAGTATTACCGACTTCCCTCAACACGTACAGCACCTGGACCAGAGTGACGTAGTATGTGCTGAATATACTCAACTTACTAGACCAATAAGTGGACACAATGTGATCACTGATTGTATTCATTAAAAAAAAAAGTGTTGGTCAAAG
>JAXIVD010004854.1:7500-27500 GCA_036785275.1 Cancer borealis | reverse complement strand
CATTTGGCCGAAAGGACATTTGACCGAACGGACATTTGGCCGAAAGGACATTTGGCCGAACGGACATTTGGCCGAAAGGACATTTGGCCGAAAGGACATTTGGCCGAAAGGACATTTGGCCGAAAGGACATTTGGCCGAAAGGACATTTGGCCGAAAGGACATTTGGCCGAAAGGACATTTAGCCGAACGGACATTTGGCCGAACGGACATTTGGCCGAAAGGACATTTGGCCGAAAGGACGTTTGGCCGAAAGGACATTTGGCCGAACGGACATTTGGCCGAACGGACATTTGGCCTAAAGGACATTTGGCCGAACGGACATTTGGCCGAAAGGACATTTGGCCGAAAGGACATTTGGCCGAAAGGACATTTGGCCGAAAGGACATTTGGCCGAGAGGACATTTGGCCGAACGGACATTTGGCCGAACGGACATTTGGCCGAAAGGACATTTGGCCGATCGGACATTTGGCCGAAAGGACATTTGGCCGAAAGGACATTTGGCCGAAAGGACTAGACATTATGGCCGAAGAGCTTAAAAGGAATAAAAAATAAGCAAAAGAAGCAAAAGAAATCTTTATTGTACGTGACAAAAGTTTAAAGGTTATTAATTGTAATAAATTTATTTAAAAACATGTACTATAAAATCATGTACTATTAAAGACATGTAGTATAGATCATAAATATTTATAGATTGTTGGCAATTGCTCTCAAGAAATCAATTATCTGATATTCATTATACTTCTCAGTGATAGACTTCAGTCTTGAGTTTAATGACTGGTATTTCTTTTTTGGCTTTCTTAACTCTACTCCTGATTTTACCTGCTCAATTGTCAACTCCCAATCTGACTGCTCTTTTCTTAGTTTTGAAACCAGACGGCAAAGAGTTGGGTGGGTAATTGTCATTCTCTGCTCAAATGCTCTGTGCCATCCTTCTAAAGAGTTTGTTGTCCGTGGAATGCCGTTTATGGTTCTCTCTGTTGTGTTCCACATACTGAGTGCAAACGCTGATCTTCGATGTCTTCCACGTTGTATAACACCAATCAATGTGGCTTCAAAGTAGCCAAGAAAATCAGAGAGAAGTTCATCAGTTTCATCATCTAGAGATGATACAATTTCATTGAAGCTTTCAACAACATCACTAACCGGTACAAATGCTAAAGCTTGCAAAGACTTAATAGTCAGTGCATTTGTTGGGTCATTATACCAAGCCTGTAATCCTATTTCTTGTATTATTCTCCACAAACACTGCCCAATGTTATAAAAAAAAAACCATCCATATATGTTTGTGTTTGGGAAACAAGCAGATATGCTATCAAGAGCCGCTTTTTCATAATCAATGGTGATTGACAAGGGATTAAGACCTGGTCTTACTAGTTTGAGTGTTAAAAATCAAGTCATATATTGCTTGGTTTTTGTTCCGGGCGATACAGTATACTAAGGGAACAGTATGACTCTTATCCACCATAACGTGTATTGTATACAGCTGAAAGCCTAATGGCGCAGAATCAAAAGTTCCATCACACAGTCAGATGTCTTTCAAAGCAAGAAGCTGTAAATTTTGAGGCGTTGCTAGAATTAGCAGGTTGTTACTTTCATAAATAATAACTTTTTCTCCTCTAATTGATTTCCGTAAATCGTCAGTTAAAATTTCTCCGTCTGGTGCCTTCCGTTGTCTACGCACAATTCTTGCCAGTGTTTCTTTTTTTAGGAAGAGCACTTGTAGCATCAAGTGGGTACTCACTAGTGCTGTTTTGTATTATAGTTGATGTCACTTCCTCTGACTGCTTGGATCTTTCTTTAATTTTCTGTACTGTTTTCAAAGACAGATTACGGCTGGCATCAGGCGGATGTGAATGCTTACTTGTTTCACTTTGAATAACTTCGTCTCCTGTTACTGGTAGCGAACCAGCGAGTAAGTAACGTCAGAGCTAGTTTGGGGATTCGAAGTTTTAAGTCGAGGCTTCTCTACGTGTATGTTCTGCCAAGTGTCCTTTCGGCAAAATGTCTGTCGGCCAAATGGTCCGTCGGCCAAATGTCTGTTCGGCCAAATTTTCGTCGGTGAAATGTCCATCGGTGAAATGTCCGTTGGTGAAATGTCTCTCGGCCAAATGTCCGTTCGGCCAAATGTCCGTCGGTGAAATGTCCGTCGGCCATCTGTCCGGGCACGGTGCAGGCGATATGTGGGGCGTGACCCTATTATTATTGTAATAATTTTTATTATTATCATCATTATTACTATTATTTTTATTACTATAATGATTATTATTATCATCATTATCATTATTATTTTCATTTTCATTATTTTTTATTATTATCGTTAGTATAATTATTACTATTAGTTTTACTTCCACTATTACCTTTTTGTGTTTAAACATAGTGAATCTTACCCATGATGCTATTAAGGGCGAGGTAATGTTATCGTAGCTCCAACATGCCGCCGTTTTGAAGGCTCCGCCGCTGCCTTCAAGCTGGTTGATCTGGTTTAAACCGGTTGTTCATCAAAAATATAATACGTTAAAATCTTCACCTATGGTATAGCATTTCGTAGATTTCGGTAATAAAACATAAATGTTTCACACAATATGGAGCATAAAGTCCCTTAAGGAGGGCAACGCAGCCCCCTATACAATGGATCAAGATGATACAAACATGAGTCGAGCTGTCCAGGTTCGGGAGATTCGAGCCACCCGTGCCAAGAAGAGACGGTTGGACGCTCTTCATCAGCTTAAAGTGAAGAAAACCAAGGCTCGTGTACAGATGGAAGCGGAAGGTGAGACTCAGTGCCGGTGTGTTGAGTGTGACATGGAAGAGGAAAATGTTCAAATGTGGGAGTGTTACAAGAAATCAGAATTGAATGAGGTTTTGGAAGATAAACCTCTAGCAAATGTGTGTAACTCTGAGGAGGACGAGGATGAATGGAAGTGGGAACTTTCTAAGACTGACTACGTGCAGGAGTGGCTCCACAAACACTGCTGCTTTGATGAGCAGGCTTGGAGTGCAGTGATGAGGGGTGTTGAAGCCACGCCCGAGGCAGCACAATACTAGTGCTTGGCCAAACCCGATCCTCCTGCCAGTAACGTTGAGCTAGACGGGGCTCAGTACACGTCCTTGCAGACCTTGTACTCCAAGAAATTCGTCCTAGCTATAACTCACCTGAATAAGCTGGGAAAGGCACACGAAGACATGCTGGGGCGGCTTGCCTTCCCCAACAGAATGGTGATGCAGCACGTGACGTACATCACCAGAGTCTTCCTGCGACATATGTATTTCCGTCTGCAGGGAAAGAGCCACAAGGAACAGGAGGTGATGATGCGTAAGGTGCACTACGCCATGCAGGGCATCATACATCGTCACTTCAAGAAGGGACTGGACACGCTGATTCACTTTGAGAAAGTACAGGACAAGGAGATGTATGGAGAATGCATGGATGATAGTTTTGAAGATGACGAGGAAAGACAAAGTGACGATGACTCCAGTGATGAAAGTTCTGAATATACGGAAAGAAAGTATAAAGGTGACGGAAAAGAATCTGTTGAAATTGATGAGAATAAAGAGAAAACTGAAGAGGATGAAAACCAGAAGAAGAAGAGGCGGATATAAGAGCGTAAGATGGTGAAGCAAATCTTTAACACTGTTGTCACGCGGGACGCACAGGTCCACGAAGGATTGCTCACTACTCTGGAAGTGATCTACGGCGGCAACAAGACGCTTAAAGATGCACTGAAGGAGGATCACAATGTTAACAAGGCGAGATATTCACATCCAAGAAGGACGAACAAATTGACTCCAGCGATGAGGAAAAAGAGGCTGAAGAAATCTACATCCCAGACAACAGATCCCACGCGAGTCTTGAGTTCTCTGACGACGCGAGGATGTGCCACCACCTCTCTGACGTGGAAGATGATTACAATGACGTTTTCTGCTTCGGGGAGTGTGACCAGTGCATTCTGGGCCACTACGGCACCTGCACCGTCAAGAGTACCGTGAGGCAGCGTGGGAAGGAGAGTGAACAGGAAAATAATGATTTCGGCGATGAGAATGAAGAGCCTGTGAAGCAGGAGGAGGAGTACAAAGGAGTACAAAGGAAGAACAGACAACAACAGTCTTACTGGATCTAACGAGGCTGACTGTTTAGCTACACTACTACTACTATAGTATCTACTTGATAGAGACAAAAGGACAGGAAAGTGGAAGGCTCCTTCCCACCCACCCCTCCCTTCAGCCGAAGCTGGCCGGAAGAGGAAGTGATACCATGTAGTATGGAAAAACTAACAGGGAATTTGTATAGGAAAGAAATAAAAACAAGGAGTAATCTATGCTAAAAAAAAAATATATATATATTAACGCAGTAATGAAATATTCGACTTGGTGAACGGACGCTAAGTGCTTATCGAGTTTTTTCTTAAATGATTCAATTGTAATACTGTTAACTATTTGTGCTGGGAGAGAATTCCAAACATTTACGATTCTATTGAAGAAAAAGTGCTTCGCTTCATTCGATCTAAAACGCTTACCAATGATCTTGAAGCCATTGTTACGGGTGGAGCTTGTGAGATCGGTAGTTACATAGTTGTTTATGTTAATATTATCAAAACCATGGAAATTTTTAAATACCTCAATTAGTGAGGTGATATGAAAAGAGGTTAGGTGAGGTGAGGCAAGGTGAAAGCAGGTGAGGTGAGATGAAGTAAGGTTAGAGGAGGTGAGGTGAGATGAGAGGAGGTGAGATAAGATGAGGTGAGGTGATACAAGGTGAAGTTAGGTAAGAAGAGGTGAGGTGAGGTGAGGAACGAGGAGGTGAAGTGAGGTGAGGTGAGGTGAGAGGAGATGTGGTTAAGTGAAGTGAGATAAGGAGGTAAGGTGAAGTGAGGTGAGATAAGGTTAGACGAGGTGAGGTGTGAGTTGAGGAGGTTAATTGAGAGGAGTTAAGGTGAGAGGAGGTGAGGTGAGATGAGAGGGGATGAAGTGAGGTGAGATGAGGGAACGTGAAAAGAGGTGAGATGAGATGAGGTGAGGTAAGGTTTGAGGAGGTGAGGTGATGTGAGGTCAGAAATGGTCATGTGAGGTGAGAGTAAGTTAGGTGAGAGGAGGTGTGACGAGGTGAGGTGAGAGGAGATGAAAGGAGGTGAGGTTAGGTGAGATGCGGTGAGACGAAGAGAGGTGAGGTGAGGTGAAGAGAGGTGATGTGAGGTGAGGTGAGAGGAGGTAAGGAGAGGTGAGGTGAGGTGAGAGGAGGTGAGGTGAGAGGAGATGAAAAGAAGTGAGGTGAGAGAAGGTGAGATGAGGTGAGGTGCGGTGAGAGGAAGAGAGGTGAGGTTAGGGGAGAGGAAATGAGGTGAGGTTTGTGCGAGAAGGTGAAGCGAGGTAAGAGGAAAAAAGGTGAGGTGAGAGGAGGTGAGGTGAAGTGAGAGGAGGTGAGGTGAGGTGAGGTTGGGTGAGGTGAGGTGGTCGGTGAGAAGAGAGGAGGTGAGGTGAGCTGTGATGAGGTAAGAGGCGGTGAGGTGAGGTGAGAGGAGGTGAGGTAAGGTGAGAGGAGGTGAGGTGACGTGAGGTTGGGTGAGGTGAGGTGGTCGGTGAGAAGAGAGGAGGTGAGGTGAGGTGTGATGAGGTAAGAGGCGGTGAGGTGAGGTGAGAGGAGGTGAGGTAAAGTGAGAGGAGGTGAGGTGAGGTGAGTTGAGGTGAGGTGAGAGGAAATTATGTGAGGTGAGGTGAGATGAGGTGAGGTGAGAGGATGTGAGATGAGAGGTGGTGAGGTGAGGTGAGGTGAGGTGAGGTGTGGTGAGAGGAGATGAGGTGAGGTGAGGTGAGGTGAGAGGAGGTGAGGTAAGAGGATGTGAGGTGAGAGGAAATGAGTTGAGATGATGTGAAGTGAGAGAAGGTGAGTTGAGGTGTGATGAGGTAAGGTGAGAGGAGTTCAGGTGAAAAGAGGCTAGAGTAGGTGAAGTGAGGTGAGGTGAGGTAAGGTTAGAGAAGGTGAGGTGAGAGGAGTTGAGATGAAGTGAGGTGCGAGAAGATGAGGTGAAGTAAGGTTAGGAGAGAGGAGGCGAGAGAAGGTGAGAGGAGGTAAGGTGAAGTGAGAGGAGGTGCGGTGAGGTGAGGTGAGGTGAGATGAGAGGAGGTGAGGTGAGGTGACAGGAGGTGAGGTGAGGCGACATGACAGGAGGTGAGGTGAGAGGAATGGAGGTTAGAGGAGGTGAGATGAGGTGAGGTGAAAGGAAAGGAGGTGAGATAAGGTGAGGTGATACAAGGTGTTCTGAAATGAGAGGAGGTGAGATGAGAGGAGAGGAGGCTAAGTGAAGTGAGGTGTAGTAAGGTGAGAGATGGTTAGGTGAGGTAAGGTGAGGTGAGGTGATTTGAGAGGATGTGAACCGAGATGAGGTGAGGGAAGGTGAGAAAAGGTGAGATGAGGTGAGGTGAGATGAGGTAAGATGAGAGGAGGTGAGGTGAGGTGAGGTGAGGTAATTTGAGAGGTGAACCGAGAAGAGGTGAGGTAAGAGGAGTTCAAGTGAGGTGAAAGAAGGTGAGGTGAGGAGAGAGGAGGTAGGGTGAGGTGAGGTGAGGTGAGGTGAGGTGAGGTGAGAGGAGGTGAGGTGAGGTGAGGCGAGGTGAGGTTAAGTGAGGTGAGAGGAGGTGAGGTGAGGTGAGATAAGAGAAGGTGGGGTGAGGTGACAGGAGGTGAGGTGAGGTGAGGTGAAAGGATGTGAGATGATGTATGAGGAGATGAGATGAGATGAGGTGAGATGAACTGAGGTGAGAGGAGGTGAGGTGAAATGAGGTAGGAGGAGGCGAGGTGAGAAGTGGTAAGAGGAGGTGAGGTGAGGTGAGGTGAGGTGAGAGGAAGTGAGGTGAGTTGAGAGGAGATGAGATGAGATGAGGTGAGGTGAGGTGAGGTGAGATGAGAGGAGGTGAGGTGAGGTGAGATGAGGTGAGGTGAAGTGAGAGGAGATGAGGGTAGAGGAGATGAGGTGATGTGAGCTGAGGTGAGGTGAAGTGAGGTGAAGTGAGGTGAGGTGAGGTGAGAGGAGATGAGGTGAGGTTAGGTGAGAGGAGATGAGATGAGATGAGGTTTTATGAGATGTGGTGAAGTGAGATGAGAGGAGGTAAGGTGAGGTGAGAGGAGGTGAAGTTAGGTGAGAGGAGGTGAGGGGAGGGGAGTTGAGGTGAGATGAGGTGAGGGGAAAGGAGAGGAGGTGAAGTCAGGTGAGGTAATGTGAGAGAAGGTGAGGTGAGGTGAGGTGAGAGGAGGTGAGGTGAGAGCAGATGAAAGGAGGTGAGGTGAGAGGAAGTGAGATGTGGTGAGGTGCGGTGAGAGGAAGTGAGGTGAAGTTAGGTGAGGAGAAATGAGGTAAGGTGTGTGAGAGGAGGTGAGGTGAGGTAAGAGGAGAAATGGTGAGGTGAGAGGAGGTGAGGTAATGTGAGAGGAGGTATGGTGAGGTGAGGTAGGAGGAAGTAAGGTGAGAGGAGGTTAGAAGAAGTGAGGTTAGGTGTGGTGGAGTGAGATGAGGTGAGAGGAGGTGAGGTGACGTGAGGTGACGTGAGAGATGAGGTGAGAGGAGGTGAGTTGAGATGAGGTTGGGTGAGGTAAGGTGGGAGGTGAGTTGAAAGGAGGTGAGGTGAGGTGTGATGGGGTAAGAGGCGGTGAGGTGTTGTGAGGTGAAGAGGTGAGGTAAAAGGAGATGAGGTGAGGTGAGGTGATGTAAGAGGAGGTGAGGTGAGGTAAGGTGAGAGAAGGTGAGGTGAAAGGCGGTGAGGTGAGGTGAGGTGAGGTAAGAGGAGGTGAGGTGAGGTGAGGTGAGAGAAGGTGAGGTGAGGTGAGTTGAGGTGAGAGGAGTTCAGGTGAGAAGAGGCGAGAGGAGGTGAGGTGAGGTGAGGTGAGAAGAGGTAATAAGTGGTGACGGGTGGTGAGGTGAGAGGATATGAGGTGAGAATAGGTGAGGTGAGGTGAGAGGAGGTAAGGTGAGGTGAGGTGAGGTGAGGGGAGGTGAGGTGAGGTGAGTTGAGGTGAGGTCAGAGGAGGTAATGTGAGGTTAGGTGATAGGAGGTGAAGTGAGAGGATGTGAGGTGAGAGGTGGTGAGGTGAAGGGAGGTGAGGTGAGGTGAGGTGAGGTGAGAGGAGGTGATGTGAGGTGAGGTGAGATGAGGTGAGAGGATATGAGGTGAGAGGATGTGAGGTGAGAGGTGGTGAGTATAGTTGAGGTGAGAGGTGATGTGAGGTGAGGTGAGATGAGGTGAGAGGAGGTGAGGTGAGAGGTGGTGAGGTGACGGGAGGTGGGGTGAGGTGAGTTGAGGTGAGGTGAGAGGAGGTGATGTGAGGTGAAGTGAGATGAGATGAGAGTATGTGAGGTGAGAGGTGGTGAGTTGAGGTAAGGTGAGGTTAGGTGTGGTGAGAGGAGATGAGGTGAGGTGAGGTGATATGAGAGGAGGTGAAGTGAGGTGGGGTAAGAGGATGTGAGGTGAGAGGAGATGAGGAGAGATGAGGTGAGGTAAGAGAAGGTGAGGTGAAAATAGGTGAGGAGAGAGGGGGTGAGGTGAGAGGAGGTGAGGTGAGGTGAAAGGAGGTGAGATGAGCTGAGGTGTGGTAAGAGGAGGTGAGCTGAGGTGAGCTGAGTTGAGAGGAGGTGAGGTGAGGTGAGTTGAGGTGAGTTGAGGTGAGATGAGGTAAGGTGAGAGGAGTTGAGGTGAGAAGAGGTGAGAGGAGGTGAAGTGAGGTGAGGTGAGGTAAGGTTAGAGGAGGTGAGGTGAGAGGAGGTGAGGTGAGGTTAAGTGAGGTGAGAGGAGGTGAGGTGAGGTGAGATAACAGGAGGTGGGGTGAGGTGACATGAGGTGAGGTGAGGTGAAAGGATTTGAGATGATGTATGAGGAGGTGAGAGGAGGTGAGGTGAGATGAACTGAGGTGAGAGGAGGTGAGGTGAAGTGAGATAGGAGGAGGCGAAGTGAGAAGTGGCAAGAGGAGGTGAGGTGAGAGGAAGTTAGGTGAGGTGAGAGGAGATGAGGTGAGGTAAGAGGAGGTGAGATTAGATGAGATGAGGTGAGGTGAGATGAGAGGAGATGAGGTGAGGTGAAATGAGGGTAGAGGAGATGGTGAGGTGAGGTGAGGTGAGGTGAAGTGAGGTGAGGAGAGATGAGAGGAGATGAGATAAGATGAGAGGAGGTGAGGTGAGGTAAGGTTAGATGAGAGGAAGTGAGATGAGGTGAGAGTAGATGAGGGTAGAGAAGATGAGGTGAGATGAGCTCAAGTGAGGTGAAGTGAGGTGAGGTGAGGTGACAGGAGATGAGGTGAGATAAAATGAGGTTAGGTTAGGTGAGGTGAGGTGAGAGGAGATGAGATGACATGAGGTTAGATGAGATGTGGTGAGGTGAGGTGAGGGGAGGTAAGGTGAGGTGAGAGGAGGTGAGGTTAGGTGAGAGGAGGTGAGGGTAGGGGAGATCAGGTGAGATGAGGTTAGGGAAGGGGATGTGAGAGGAGGTGAGGTGAGGAGAGGGAAGGAGAGGGGAGGAGAGGGGAGGTGGGGTGAGGTGAGATAAGGTGAGAGGAGGTGAGGTGAGAGGAGATGAAAGGAGGTGAGGTGAGAGGAAGTGAGATGAGGTGACATCCGGTGAGAGGAAGTGAGATGAGGTTAGGTGAGAGGAAATGAGGTGAGGTGTGTGAGAGGAGGTGAGTTGAGGTAAGAGGAAAAAGGTGAGGTGAGAGGAGGTGAGGTGAGAGGAGATGAGTTGAGATGAGGTTGGGTAAGCTGAGGTGGGAGGTGAGGTGAGAGGAAATGAGGTGAAAGGAGGTGAAAGGAGGTGAGATGAAATGAGGTGAGGTGAGGTGTGATGAGGTAAGAGGCAGTGAGGTGAGGTGAGAGGAAATGAGGTAAAAGGAGGTGAGGTGAGGTGAGGTGAGGTATGAGGAGGTGAATTGAAGTGAAGTGAGGTAAGAGAATGTGAGGTGAGGTGAGTTTAGGTGAGTTGAGGTGAGAGAGGAGTTTGGGTGAGAAGAGGCGGGAGGAGGTGAAATGAGTTGAGGTGAGAAGAGGTGATAGTTGGTGACGGGAGTTGAGGTGAGAGGAGGTGAGGTGAGAGGAGGTGAGGTGAGGTGAGGTAAGAGGAAGTGAGGTGAGATGAGGTGATAGGATGTGAGAGGCGGTGAGGTGAGAGTAGGTGAGGTGAGGTGAGGTGAGAGGAAGTGAGGTGAGATGAGGTGATAGGATGTGAGAGGCGGTGAGGTGAGAGTAGGTGAGGTGAGGTGAGGTGAGAGGAAATAAGGTGAGGTGAGGTGAGGTGAATTGAGGTGAGGTGAGAGGAGGTGATGTGAGGTGAGGTGAGATGAGGTAAGAAGAGATGAGGTGAGAGGATGTGAGGTGAGAGGTGGTGAGGTGAGGGGAGGTGAGGTGAGGAGAGTTGAGGTGAGGTAAGAGGAAGTGATGTGTGATGAGAGGAGGTGAGGTGAGGTTACAAGAGTTGAGGTGAAGTGAGGTGAAAGGATGTAAGGTGATGTATGAGGAGGTGAGAGGAGGTGAGATGAGATGAGGTGAGATGAACTGAGGTGAGAGGAGGTGAGGTGAAGTGAGGCGAGGTGAGAGGAGATGAGGTGAGGTAAGAGGAGATGAGATTAGATGAGATGAGGTGAGGTGAGATGAGAGGAGATGAGGTGAGGTGAAATGAGGGTAGAGGAGATGGTGAGGTGAGGTGAGGTGAGGTGAAGTGAGGTGAGGAGAGGTGAGAGGAGATGAGATAAGATGAGAGGAGGTGAGGTGAGGTAAGGTTAGATGAGAGAAGGTGAGATGAGGTGAGGTGAGGTGAGAGGAGATGAGATGAGATGAGGGTAGAGAAGATGAGATGAGATGAGCTCAAGTGAGGTGAAGTGAGGTGAGGTGAGGTGAGAGGAGATGAGGTGAGATAAAATGAGGTGAGGTTAGGTGAGAGGAAGTTAGTTGAGGTGAGAGGAGATGAGGTGAGGTAAGAGGAGATGAGATTAGATGAGATGAGGTGAGGTGAGATGAGAGGAGATGAGGTGAGATGAAATGAGTGTAGAGGGGATGAGGTGAGGTGAGGTGAGTTGAGGTGAAGTGAGGTGAGGAGAGGTGAGAGGAGATGAGATAAGATGAGAGGAGGTGAGGTGAGGTAAGGTTAGATGAGAGGAGGTGAGATGAGGTTAAGTGAGGTGAGAGGAGATGAGGTGAGATGAGGGTAGAGAAGATGAGGTTAGATGAGCTCAAGTGAGGTGAAGGGAGGTGAGGTGAGGTGAGGTGAGAGGAGATGAGGTGAGATAAAATGAGGTGAGGTTAGGTGAGGTGAGGTGAGAGGAGAGGAGATGACATGAGGTTAGATGAGATGTGGTGAGGTGAGGTGAGAGGAGGTAAGGTGAGGTGAGAGGAGGTGAGGTTAGGTGAGAGGAGGTGAGGGGAGGGGAGATGAGGTGAGATGAGGTGAGGGGAAGGGATGTGAGAGGAAGTGAAGTGAGGTGAAAGAAGGTGAGGTAAGGTGAGGAGAGGTAAAAGGAGATGAAAAGAGGTGAGAGGAGGTGAGGTAAGGTGAGGTGTGAGGAGAGGAGAGGAGAGGTGAGATGAGGTGAGGTGATGTGACGTGAGGTTAGGTGAAGTAAGGTGAGAAGAGGTAAGGTGAGGTGAGATGAGGTGGGAGGAGGTCAGGTGAGAGGAGATGAAAGGAGGTTAGGTGAGAGGAAGTGAGATGAGGTGACATCCGGTGAGAGGAAGTGAGGTGAGGTGAGGTGCGGTGAGAGGAAGTGAGGTGAGGTTAGGTGAGAGGAAATGAGGTGAGGTGTGTGAGAGGAGGTGAAGTGAGGTAAGAGGAAAAAGGTGAGGTGAGAGGAGGTGAGGTGAGGTGAAAGGAGGTGAGGTGAGGTGAGGTAAAAGGAAGTGAGGTGTGAGGAGGTTAGATGAGATGGAGTGAGGTGAGGTGAGAGGAGGTGAGGTGACATGAGAGGTGAGGTGAGGGGAGGTGAGTTGAGATGAGGTTGGGTGAGCTGAGGTGGGAGGTGAGGTGAGAGGAAATGAGTTGAAAGGAGGTGAGGTGAAATGAGGTGAGGTGAGGTGTGATGAGGTAAGAGGCAGTGAGGTGAGGTGAGAGGAGGTGAGGTAAAATGAGAGGAGGTGAGAAGAGGTGAGGTAAAAGGAGGTGAGGTGAGGTGAGGTGAGGTATGAGGAGGTGAATTGAAGTGAGGTGAGGTAAGAAAAGGTGAGTTGAGGTGAGTTGAGGTGAGATGAGGTAAGGTGAGAGGAGTTCAGGTGAGAAGAGGCGAGAGGAGGTGAAATGAGTTGAAGTGAGAAGAGGTGATAATTGGTGACGGGAGTTGAGGTGAGAGGAGGTGAGGTGAGGTGAGGTAAGAGGAGGTGAGGTCAGAGGTTGTGAGGAGAGAGGTGGTGAGGTGAGAGGAGGTGAGTAGAGGTGAGGTAAGAGGAGGTGAGGTGAGAGGTTGTGAGGAGAGAGGGGGTGAGGTGAGGGGAGGTGAGGTGAGGTGAGGTAAGAGGAGATGATGTGAGGTGAAGTGAGATGAGGTGAGAGGATGTGAGGACCGAGGAGATGAGGTGAGGTTGGGCGAGGTGAGATGTGGTGAGAGGAGATGAGGTCAGGTGAGAGGAGGTGAGGTAAGGTAAGGTGAGAGGAAGTGAAGTGAGAGGAGATGAGGTGAGGTGAGAGAAGGTGAGGTGAAAATAGGTGAGGAGAGAGCGGGTTAGGTGAGGTGAGAAGAGGTAAGAGGATGTAAGGTGAGGTGAAGTGAGGTGAGGGTAGGTGAGAGGAGGTGAGAGGAGGTGAGAGGAGGTGAGGTGAGGCGAGGTGACAGGAGGTGAGGTGAGATGAATTGAGGTTAGTGGAGGTGAGGTGAGGTGAGAGGAGAGGAGGTGGGATGAGGTGAGGTGTTACAAGGTGGTGAGCTGAGATGAGAGGAGGTGAGGTGAGTGGAGAGGAGGTTAAGTGAGGTGAGGTGAGGTAAGGTGAGAGGAGGTGAGGGGAGGTAAGAAGAGGTGAGGTGATTTGAGAGGATGTGAACCGAGATGAGGTGAGGTAAGGTGAGAGAAGGTGAGATGAGGTGAAGTGAGAGGAGGTGATGTGAGGTTAGGTGAGGTGAGAGAAGATGAGATGAGATGCGGTGAGATGAGGTGAGAGGCGGTAAGGTGAGGTTAGGTGATAGGAGGTGAGGGGAGGGGAGATGAGGTGAGATGAGGTGAGGGTAGGGGATGTAAGAGCAGGTGAGTTGAGGTGAGAGGAGGTGAGGTTAGGAGAGGGAAGGAGAGGGGAAGGGAGGGGAGGTGAGGTGAGGAGAGGGAAGGAGAGGGGAGTAGAGGGGAGGTGAGGTGAAATGAGATGGGGTGAGATGAGGTGAGATGAGGTGAGATGAGTTGAGAGGAGGTGAGGTGAGAGGAGATGAAAGGAGGTGAGGTGAGAGGAAGTGAGATGTGGTGAAGTGCAGTGAGAGGAAGTGAGGTGAGGTTAGGTGAGGGGAAATGAGGTGAGGTGTGTGAGAGGAGGTGAGTTGAGGTAAGAGGAGAAAAGGTGAGGTGAGACGAGGTGAGGTTAGGTGAGAGAAGGTATGGTGAGGTGAGGTAGGAGGAAGTGAGGTGAGAGGAGGTTAGAAGAATTGAGGTTAGGTGTGGTGGACTGAGGTGAGGTGAGAGGAGGTGAGGTGACATGAGGTGACGTGAGAGATGAGGTGAGAGGAGGTGAGTTGAGATGAGGTTGGGTGAGGTGAGGTGGGAGTTGAGTTGAGAGGAGGTGAGTTGAAAGGAGGTGTGGTGAGGCGTGATGAGGTAAGAGGCGGTGAGGTGAGGTGAGAAGAGGTGAGGTAAGGTGAGAGGAGGTGAGGTGAGGTGAGTTGAGGTGAGATGAGTTAAGGTGAGAGGAGTTCAGGTGAGAAGAGGCGAGAGGAGGTTAAGTGAGGTGAGGTGAGAAGAGGTGATAAGTGGTGACGGGAGGTGAGGTGAGGTGAGGTGAGATCAGAGGAGGTAATGTGAGGTGAGGTGATAGGAGGTGAAGTGAGAGGATGTGAGGTGAGAGGTGGTGAGGTGAGGAGAGGTGAGGTGAGGTAAGGTGAGTCGAGGTGAGGTGAGAGGAGGTGATGTGAGGTGAAGTGAGAGGATGTGAGGTGAGAGGTGGTGAGTTGAGGTGAGGTGAGGTGAGGTGTGGAGGGAGAAGGTGATGTGAGATGAGGTGAGGAGAGAAGGAGGTAATGTGAGGTGAGGTGAGGGGAGGTGAGGTGAGGTGAGTTGAGTTGAGGTGAGAGGAGGTGATGTGAGATGAGGTGAGAGGAGGTGAGGTGGGAATGTGAGGTGAGGGGAGGTGAGGTAAGGTGAGTTGAGGTGAGGAGAGAGGAGGTGATGTGAGGTGAAGTGAGATGAGGTGAGAGGATGTGAGGTGAGAGGTGGTGAGGTGAGGTAAGGTGAGGTGAGGTGTGGTGAGAGGAGATGAGGTGAGGTGAGGTGATGTGAGAGGAGGTGAGGTGAGAGGATGTGAGGTGAGATGAGGTGAGGTGAGAGAAGGTGAGGTGAAAATAGGTGAGGAGAGAGGGGGTGAGGTGAGAGGAGGTGAGGTGAGGTGAGGTGAGGTTAGGTGAGAGGAGGTTAGGTGAGAGGAGTTGAGGTGAGAAGAGGTGAGAGGAGGTGAAGTGAGGTGAGGTGAGGTAAGGTTAGAGGAGGTGAGGTGAGAGGAGGTGAGATAAGGTGAGAGGAGGTGTGGTGAGATGACAGGAGGGTTGGTGAGGTAGGGTGAGGTGAGATGAGAGGAGGTGAGGTGAGGTGACAGGAGGTGAGGGGAGGCGAGGTGACAGGAGGTGTGGTGAGAGGAATTGAGGTTAGAGAAGGTGAGGTGAGGTGAGGTGAGAGAAGAGGAGGTGAGATGATACAAGATGAGCTGAAATGAGAGGAGGTGAGGTGAGAGGAGAGGAGGTTAAGTGAGGTGAGGTGAAGTAAGGTGAGAGGATGTGAGGGGAGGTAAGGTGAGGTGAGGTGATTTGATAGGATGTGAACCGAGATGAGGTGAGGTAAGGTGAGAGAAGGTGAGATGAGGTGAAGTGAGAGGAAGTGGGCTGAGGTGAGGTAAGGTGAGAGGAGGTGTGGTGAGGTGAGGTAAAGTTATTTGAGAGGAGGTGAACCGAGATGAGGTGAGGTAAGAGGAGTTCAAGTGAGGTGAGAGGAGGTGAGGTGAGGAGAGACGAGGTCGGGTGAGGTGAGGTGAAGTGAGGTGAGAGGAGGTGAAGTGAGGTGAGGTGAGGTTAGGTGAGGTGAGAGGAGGTGAGGTGAGGTGAGGTGAGGTGAGATAAGAGGAGGTGGGGTGAGGTGACAGGAGGTGAGGTGAGGTGAAAGGATGTGAGATGATGTATGAGGAGGTGAGAGGAGGTGAGGTGGGAGGAAGTGAGGTGAGGTGAGGTGAGAGAAGATGAGATGAGAGGAGGTGAGGTGAGATGAGGTGAGATGAGAGGAGGTTAGGTGAAGTGAGAGGAGATGAGGTGAGATGAGGGTAGAGGAGATGAGGTGATGTGAGCTGAAGTTAGGTGAAGTGAGGTGAAGTGAGGTGAGAGGAGATGAGGTGAGATGAGATGAAGTGAGGTTAGGTGAGGTTAGGTGAGAGGAGATGAGATGAGATGAGGTTTTATGAGATATGGTGAGGTGAGGTGAGAGGAGGTAAGGTGAGGTGAGAGGAGGTGAGGTTAGGTGAGAGGAGGTGAGGGGAGGGGAGATGAGGTGAGATGAGGTGAGGGGAAGGGATGTGAGCGGAGGTGAGTTGAGGTGAGAGGAGGTGAGGTGAGGAGAGGGAAGGAGAGGGGAGGGGAGGGGAGGGGAGGTGAGGTGAGGTGAGATGAGATGAGGTGAGAGGAGGTCAGGTGAGGGGAAAGGAGAGGAGGTGAGATAGGAGGTGAAGTCAGGTGAGGTGAGGTGAAAGAAGGTGAGGTGAGGTAAGGTGTGGTGTGAGGAGAGGAGAGGACAGGAGAGAAAAAGCGAAGAAAAGAGAAGAGAAGTGAAGTGATTAGAGAAGATAAAAAAGAGAAGTGAATAGGAATTAGGAGAGAGAAGAGAAGAGAAGAGAATTGAAGAGAAGAGAAGAGAAGAGTGAATAGAAGAGAAGAGAAGTAAGTAGATAAGCGAAGAGAAGAGAAGAGAAGAGAAGAAGAGAGGAGAGGAGATTACAAAGGAAGAACAGACACTAACAGGAGTTGATGCAGAGGTAGAGGTAGAAGTTTTGGATAGATAGAAGTGAGAGAGGGATAGAAAGGAGGAAAGATAGGAAGGAGGAAAGATAGAAAAAGCTAAAGATAAAAAGGAGGAGAGAGAAAAATCAGGAGGGATCAGGAGGAGATATTAGTTTATTTTCGTGAATAAAATTATTACATTAAAGGCCTATAACAATTCATTACATCAATAAGATAATTACACTGAAACATTAGAACAAATAGTTTCATCAACAAAATAGTTACATAAAGTTATATATAAACATTCGAACAATTACTTACATCAACACAATGATTATATTAACAACTAAAACAATACATTTCATCACTAAACTAATTACATAAGGACGCACACACACACACACACACACACACACACACACACACACACACACACACACACACACACACACACACACACACACACACACACACACACACACACACACACACACACACACATATATATAGTTTACAACAGACAAAAAGTAATGTTACATGTAACTGCAAGAATGTTGTTCACACACTTTTACACACTTTTTTTATACACATAATGCCTCGTGCACAGGTCCATTGTTTCATCATTACACTTGTCGTTTTTCTATTGTTATACTCTTTTTCTTTTTCTTTTTAAGCTTATTCACATAATTTTTCAAAATGTTAAGTATCATTACAATTTTCAGGCACTTATAAGCTTTTGTTTCTATTTTCTCTTTCTTTTTCTTTTTCTTTTTCTAACTTTTTCCTTTTTCAACTTTATCATACTTCTTTTTTTCAAATATTCATGTATCAATGCAATTTTCAAGCACTTTCACTACACTTAAGGCCTTCTTCACTGGTCCTTTTTTCATCAATACACTTGTTTTTTTCTATTAACTCTTTCCTTTTCTTTTTCTTTTCTTATTCTTCCTCTTTCTTTTTCATTCTTTTTCAACTTTTATTTTCATACTTTCACTACACTGAAGGCCTTCTGCACAGGTCCTTTTTTTCATCACTACACTTGTCGTTTTTTTCTGTTTTTCTTTTCATTTCTTTTCTTTTTATTATCTTATTATTTTTCATGATTTTTCAACTTTTATTTTCATACTTTCACTACACTTTTTATACACTGAAGGCCTTCTTCACAGGTCCTTTTTTCATCACTACAATTGTCGTTTTTTTCTATTAACTCTTTTCTTTTCTTTTTCTTTTCTTATTCTTTTATTTTCTTTTTCAACTTTTATTTTCTTACTTTCACTACATTTTTTATACACTGTAGGCCTTCTTCACAGGTCCTTTTTTTCATCACCCCCAGACTCACACGGACAGGTCACCATCTTCCAGGGCCTGGTGCAGCAGTGCGGTGACATTTTCTAGGTCAGAGGTCATGTTGAGCCTCCACCTGAGGTCAGAGAGGTGCTCCACGTCGGGGATGACCTCCAGCGCAGTAGCCACAATGTCAATGACATCGGACTCCTGCTGGAGGCGGTCAGTGTCCCTCTTAGCCAGACCAAAGTCCAGCAGGAAGGCACGCACGTCACCCTCGTTGGACGCGTCCACCAACACGTTCCTTTCGTGGATGTCACCGTGAGTGACGCCCCTGGCATGCAGGCGCCGCACAATGCCGCACACCTGCACGAGGGCCAGCAGACAGGAGCGCACCTCTCCTCTCCTTAGGCAGTCTTCCAGCGGCTCTCCCGGGCACAGCTCCATCACCAAGGAGGGAGGAGAGTCAGTCGTTACCCCGTAGAGCTGGGGAACGCCAGCCTCGCCTTCCACCTCCCGGAGTAGCTCCGCCTCCTCAGAGGTTATCGCTATGAGCTCAGGATCGTCCAGGGGCTTCTTGATGGCCACCTTCACGATCCTGTCCCGGGAGAGAGCCAGCCGCCCTCTGTGCACTACGCCGTACTGACCTTCCCCATCTTGAGGTGCTTCTTCTTTATTGTCTTCATGGTGGCGTTGGTTGAAGTGCTGCTGGGGTCCTCTTTCACTGTCTTCTCGGGCTCCATGGAATGCTCGGTAAAACTCTCGGTAACTGGCGTCATGTTCTTCATCTTCATATTCTTAACCATTTTATTCAAGAGATTGAGGAAGGTAACTTTTAACGTACTTGCAAAACTGAGGTGACGAAAATATAGAGGTCGTTTTTTTTCCGTTCCAAAAGGGAGTAGAGCTAAGCTTCCAGGTTGGAGTTAACATGATTTTCTTTTATAATATCGTATGTAAGTACCAGACTAGTTTGTCATAATATAATACATTTTATTTATTTGTGATTCAATGTTGACTAAAGTTGTTTTTTTTCCTCCTCCTCCTCTTCCTCCTCCTCTTCTCAGCGTTAATTTGTCTACCTGCTCCTCTAATCTGACCTCAGTTTAGTATAATCCTTCTACCTGGCCTGACCCTTTCAAGATTTTAATCCTTTAATCTCTCACAATCCTCACTAATATCTCTTTTGACAGCGATAATCCGTCTAGCTGTTCCAAACCACACTGTTCCAAAAAATTATCAGAGATAAAATTACATTTTTCCTGGATAATCACAATCTGATTTTAAACACTTAACATGGCTTTCGAAACAACAGATCTTGTCTCACAAATCTGTTGGAATTTTATAATTATGTCTTCTCAAATTACGACGAGCGAGTTCCTTCTGATATTATTTATCTCGATTTCAGAAAAGCGTTTGATACCGTGCCACACAAGCGTCTTTTAATCAAACTAAAAGCTCACGGAATGGGAGATCAGTTGTGTTCGTGGATAGATAGCTGGCTAACGGGTCGGAAGCAGCGAGTTTTGATTAATGGTGAAGCCTCCGATTGGCTTCATGTTTCTAGTGGAGTTCCACAGGGGTCTGTTTTGGGTCCTTTACTCTTCTTGATATATATAAATGATTTAGACTGCGACATTACTACTAAAATATTCAAGTTCGCTGACGATACCAAAATAGGTGGTAAAACACTCACGATTGGCGACTGTAAGGTCATACAGCAGGATTTAGACAACTTAAGTACCTGGAGTGATAAATGGCTTTTGAAGTTTAATAAAGATAAATGTAAAGTAATGCATGTTGGTTTCAATAATCGAAGCATAATTATAAATTACAGTCACAAAATTTAATGAAAGTTGAAGAAGAAAAGGATCTAGGAGTACTAGTAAAAAGCGATTTGAAGAATGGCATACAATGTTTGGCTGCTAGTCGAAAAGCTAACATTATGCTTGGATTTATTGCTCGTAATTTTCAATGTAAGAATCCGGAAGTCATAACGCGTCTTTATACTTCGTTAGTGAGACCCCATTTAGAATATGCAGTTCAGTTTTGGTCGCCGTGCTATCTAAAAGATGAAAATAAACTAGAGAGCGTGCAAAGACGAGCAACTAAACTAGTTCCAGGCTTTTGTGGCTTGTCTTATGAAGAGCGTCTGAAAAGATTAGATATGTTTTCCTTAAAAGACCGTCGAATCAGAGGTGATCTGATTTAAACCTTCAAGATACTAAAGAATATAGACCACATAAACCTTGAACATTTCTTCGAGCTCTCATCACAACTGATAACGCGAAATAATGGCTTAAAGATTAAAGGACAACGTTTCAATACCGATTTGTGAGAAGAAAAAAAATTTAATATACGGGTAATTGACTTTTGGAATAAACTACCATCATCTATAATTCAAGCTAACACGATTGTCACCTTTAAAAATCGATTAGACAAGTATTTTAAGGAATTCGGCTTTTAAATTTTGTCCCGCGGTAGTGTTAGATTGATTTAGATTAGCCTTTCTATTTTTCCATCTTTCCTATATAAAATTTCCTCGTTTGTCTCTTTCAACAAACGAGGTGTTTTTTCTTCGTTCTTTT
>JAXIVD010004854.1:0-2500 GCA_036785275.1 Cancer borealis | reverse complement strand
GAACGGACATTTGGCCGAAAGGACATTTGGCCGAACGGACATTTGGCCGAAAGGACATTTGGCCGAACGGACATTTGGCCGAAAGGACATTTGGCCGAAAGGACATTTGGCCGAACGGACATTTGGCCGAAAGGACATTTGGCCGAACGGACATTTGGCCGAACGGACATTTGGCCGAACGGACATTTGGCCGAACGGACATTTGGCCGAACGGACATTTGGCCGAACGGACATTTGGCCGAAAGGACATTTGGCCGAACAGACATTTGGCCGAAAGGACATTTGGCCGAACGGACATTTGGCCGAAAGGACATTTGGCCGAAAGGACATTTGGCCGAAAGGACATTTGGCCGAAAGGACATTTGGCCGAAAGGACATTTGGCCGAAAGGACATTTGGCCGAACGGACATTTGGCCGAACGGACATTTGGCCGAACGGACATTTGGCCGAAAGGACATTTGGCCGAACGGACATTTGGCCGAACAGACATTTGGCCGAACGGACATTTGGCCGAAAGGACATTTGGCCGAACGGACATTTGGCCGAAAGGACATTTGGCCGAAAGGACATTTGGCCGAAAGGACATTTAGCCGAAAGGACATTTGGCCGAAAGGACATTTGGCCGAAAGGACATTTGGCCGAAAGGACATTTGGCCGAAAGGACATTTGGCCGAAAGGACATTTGGCCGAAAGAACATTTGGCCGAACGGACATTTGGCCGAAAGGACTAGACATTATGGCCGAAGAGCTTAAAAGGAATAAAAAATAAGGAAAATAAGCAAAAAAAATTTTTATTGTACGTGACAAAGGTTTAAAGGTTATTAATTGTAATAAATTTATTTAAAAACATGTACTATAAAATCATGTACTATAAAAACATGTAGTATAGATCATAAATATTTATAGAGTGTTGGCAATTGCTCTCAAGAAATCAATGATCTGATATTCATTATACTTCTCAGTGATAGACTTCAGTCTTGAGTTTAATGACTGGTATTTCTTTTTTGGCTTTCTTAACTGTACTCCTGATTTTACCTGCTCAATTGTCAACTCCCAATCTGACTGCTCTTTTCTTAGTTTTGAAACCAGACGGCAAAGAGGTGGGTGTGTAATTGTCATTCTCTGATCAAATGCTCTGTGCCATCCTTCTAAAGAGTTTGTTGTCCGTGGAATGCCGTTTATGGTTCTCTCTGTTGTGTTCCACATACTGATTGCAAACGCTGGTCTTCGCCGTCTTCCACGTTGTATAACACCAATCCATGTGGCTTCAAAGTAGCCAAGAAAATCAGAGAGAAGTTCATCAGTTTCATCATCTAGAGATGAGACAATTTCATTGAAGCTTTCAACAACATCACTAACCGGTCCAAATGCTAAAGCTTGCAAAGACTTAATAGTCAGTGCATTTGTTGGGTCATTATACCAAAGTTATAAAAAAAATACATCCATATATGTTTGTGTTTGGGAAACAAGCAGAGATGCTATCAAGAGCCGCTTTTTCATAATCAATGGTGATTGACAAGGGATTAAGACCTGATCTTACTAGTTTGAGTGTTAAAAATCAAGTCATAAGTTGCTTGGTTTTTGTTCCTGGCGATACAGTATACTAAGGGAACAGTATGACTCTCAACCACCATAACGTGTATTGTATACAGCTGAAAGCCTAATGGCGCAAAATTAAAAGTCCCATCACACAGCCAGTTGTATTTCAAAGCAAGAAGCTGTAAATTTTGAGGCAATACTAGAATTAGCAGGTTGTTACTTTCATAAATAATAACTTTTTCTCCTCTAATTGATTTCCGTAAATCGTCAGTTAAAATTTCTCCGTCTGGTGCCTTCCGTTGTCTACGCACAATTCTTGCCAGTGTTTCTTTTTTTAGGAAGAGCACTTGTAGCATCAAGTGGGTACTTATTAGTGCTTTTTGTATTATAGTCGATGTCACTTCCTCTGACTGCTTGGGTCTTTCTTTAATTTTCTGTACTGTTTTCAAAGACAGATTACGGCTGGCATCAGGCGGATGTGAATGCTTACTTGTTTCTTGTTGAATAACTTCGTCTTCTGTTACTGGTGGCGAACCAGCGAGTAAGTAACGTCAGAGCTTGTTTGGGGATTCGAAGTTTTAAGTCGAGGCTTCTCTACGTGTATGTTCTGCCAAGTGTCCTTTCGGCCAAATGTCTGTCGGCCAAATGTCCGTCGGCCAAATGTCCGTTCGGCCAAATTTCCGTCGGTGAAATGTCCATCGGTGAAATGTCCGTCGGTGAAATGTCTGTCGGCCAAATGTCCGTTCGGCCAAATGTCCGTCGGTGAAATGTCCGTCGGCCATCTGTCCGGGCACGGTGCAGGCGATGTGTGGGGCGTGACCCTATTATTATTGTAATAATTATTATTATTATCATCATTATTACTATTATTTTTATTACTATAATGATTATTATTATCATCATTATCATTATTATTTTCATTTTCATTATTTTTTATTATTATCGTTAGTATAATTATTAC
>JAXIVD010004853.1:0-27500 GCA_036785275.1 Cancer borealis | reverse complement strand
TACTTGCATGAAGCTCGAAATGCAGAAAAGATATTTGATGAAAAATACTCAATGTAATGCTTGTTTTAGAAAAGAATCATATTTTCTAAAGATTTTACTTGATATTTCTTATTCTTTTAATCATATTATGTTTTTATATCGAAAGGAAAATAACAGACAACTTTTCAATTATTCCAAGACACTCGGCGACGTGTGCAAAGATTAACGGCGGGATGAATTACTCGACTACACGACTAAAGTGTAGTGCAATGCAACGGCCTCTGCTGGCGGTGGTGGTGGTGGTGGTGGTGGGGGTGGTGGTGGTGGTGGTGGTGGTGGTGGTGGTGGTGGTGGTGGTGGTGGTGGTGGTGGTGGTGGTGGTGGTGGTGGTGGTGGCGATGATGACAGTGGTATATAGGAATAGTTGTGGTAGTAATGGTGGTGTTGGTGTTGATGATGGTGCCCTCAGTACTGGGACCCCCGCTGTGGCCTTCTCCTGTGGCCAAGGTCCCAACCAGGGTCCCAACACCGCCGGCACCACTTAATCCGACAACCTGAGAAGCAGACAGGCGGGGGTCTTCGGCGGCGGGTATAGGGGAGAGGGGGAAGGAGAGGGGGAAGTCACCGTCTATTCTGTTTGTTATGTGGTAATTGCATACTTTCCACTATTTTGGTATTCATAGTGTTTTGTGTAGATGAAGCTGACTCTCTCTCTCTCTCTCTCTCTCTCTCTCTCTCTCTCTCTCTCTCTCTCTCTCTCTCTCTCTCTCTCTCTCTCTCTCTCTCTCTCTCTTCTCCTCACGTATTCATGAGACAGAAAACAGACATATTTTATTGTATTATGTGAAGATGTAGACAGGCAGGAGCCTGGATGTGTGTGTGTGTGTGTGTGTGTGTGTGTGTGTGTGTGTGTGTGTGTGTGTGTGTGTGTGTGTGTGTCTGTGTGTCTGTGTGTGTGTCGCTGCTCCACTAACAACATTTGAAGCATGATAAACTCCTCGTCATTGGTTAAAACTTTAGTTGATGACTGCCAACAACAGTTAATGTTTCTGATTCCCTTCACAATATAACCTGCTGCTGCAGCTGCTGCTGCTATTATTATTGCTACTATTACTACTACTACTACTACTACTACTACTACTACTACTACTACTACTATTACTATTACGATTACTATTACTATTACTATTACTATTACTATTACTAATACTAATACTGCTAATAATAATAATAATACAACTGCTACTACTTTAACTATTGTGATTGTAATAATAATAATAATAATAGTAGTAGTAGTAGTAATAGTAGTAGTAGTAGTAGTACTAGTAGTAGTAGTAGTAGTAGTAGTAGTAGTAGTAGTAGTAGTAGTAGTAGTAGTAGTAGTAGTAAAAGTAGATGTAAGTGAAACGCTGGCCGCAAACACCGTAGAGTTTTAGAAGCGGGAAGAGGCTACCGTTGAACCCTTAGTTGCCTCACCTGTCCTTCACTAGTAACCTCTATGTGTGTATGTGTGTGTGTGTGTGTGTGTGTGTGTGTGTGTGTGTGTGTGTGTGTGTGTGTGTATGTGTGTGTGTGTGTGTGTGTAGTAGTTGTAGTAGTAGTAGTTGTAGTAGTTGTAATAATAGTAACAATAATAGTAATAGTAATAGTAATAATAATAATGATAATAAAAAAGTAATAATAATAATGATAGTAATAATAATAATAATAATAATAATAATAATAATAATAATAGTCTTACTTCCAAATAGTTATGCGTTCCATTATGTATTTCAACTTTAATCATTAGCTTTTCCACTTTTTACTTTCGATGAAGTAATTCGGGACAAGTGTCAAGGGAAAAAAAAATACTGTTGGTGGATTAATATTAGTAAAAAAAAAAAACGGAGAGTATTATTCCATCTGATAATAATTTTTTCTTTTTCTTTTGAATTCACCGAAGAAAAAGATTGAAAGAGCAACAGAATTACCAATAGTGAAAGGAAATAAAAGTGAAGCTTCACCTATTTGCCCTTAAAGATGCACCGTAATTTCAATCACGATGGAAGACATTCTTGTGTTGACTTTTATTATTAGTTGCCTTTCGGGCGAGACGCGAGTCCAATTATCTTTACTCTTACATTATTATTTTTTTCCATTGCCTTCATGGAGACCAACACTCTCTGCCGACCGTTAAATTATAAATGAAAAACTGTCATGCAAGTAAGGAATTCTAAGAAAAACATAATTGCTCATCCTTTTCCTTTCTTTCCCTTAACTGTTTCCAAGAACAGAAAAAAAATCAACAAGCAGCAGGAGTTTTTTTCCTCGTTGTTTCACTGTTTACTTCTGACTGTGTGTATTTTTTTTACTAAGCTTTTCTATTGCGTTTATTCTAAGATATTTTCTACTCTAGGTTAAGGACAGACTATCTAGTTTAGGTCCTTGGGTCTGTGTCGTTTGGATTTCTATGTAAATAAATTCTCTCTCTCTCTCTCTCTCTCTCTCTCTCTCTCTCTCTCTCTCTCTCTCTCTCTCTCTCTCTCTCTCTCTCTCTCTCTCTCTCTCTCTCTCTCTCTCTCATTTTGTATTTACGGTCAGTTTCCGCTCGTGTAGAAGTAAAAGAAATAAAATAAAAGCACTGAAATCTACGCCAGAGGGTCATTACGCAGGTCGTCAGTTCTTGCCGCGCCTCATCACTTTGTAAGGCTCGCGTTCTGCCGCCAGCGCATGATGACCTGTAAATGGAGTCATCGTGAGCCTGAGTCTGGTGATGGTTAAGGCATTACATTGGAACTCGTGTCACGGGGATCGATGCACAATCAAGATCTAATCACCTCGCACTCCCGACCGTAAGTTAGTTTGCTGTAATTACACGATTGCTTTATAGTTGCGAAGGGTGTTAGTCAGTCAGTCAGTCAGTCAGTCAGTCAGTCAGTCAGTCAGTCAGTCAGTCAGTCCATCAGACACCCATGGCTACTTTCCTCAGTCTCATTCACTTCCTCTTTCTCTTCTCTTTTTTATTTACCTTCCTCTTTCCTAACACTTTATCCCCTTTCTCCTCCTCCTCCTCCTCCTCCTCCTCCTACTACTGTTATTATTACTACTACTACTACTACTACTACTACTACTACTAATAATAATAATAATAATAATAATAATAATAATAATAATAATAATAATAATAATAATAATAATGATGATGATGATGATGATGATGATGATGATGATAATGTCCTCGCTCTGTCCACCACCACCACCACCACCATCACCACCACTAACGAAGACGATGAAGACAGATCTAACAGTCAAGTTTGTAAAAAGCCTTCCGTCCACCCTCCATCCACCCTCCACCCACGCCTCCACCTACGCCTCCACCCACACCTCCACCCACGCCTCCACCCCCAAGCCAGCCACGCCTCCTGTCAAGAGCGTCACCCACGAGGCTCTAAATCACGCCTCATCCCGGTAGGAGCGTCGGGACTCAACTTTTTGCATTAATGTCGATTTATTGCGGAGTTTTTAATGCCGGCCGAGGGAGCCAAGTGGTCTGGACCGTCCCCGCGATGATGTATTAGCTGGAGCGGTTCCGAGGGCAAGACCGTCCGTCCTCCTCGACAAGTTTGTGATGGAAGGCCAAACTTGAACCCCGGCCCAAAGGTGGATGTCTACACTTGTTTTATTGGCCCTAACAAGATATGCTAGGCTAATGACCCAAGTGGTAATCATATGTGGAGGTAATATTGATGGTAGTAATTGTTGTTGTTGTAGTGGTGGTAATAGTAGTAGTAGTAGTAGTAGTAGTAGTAGTAGTAGTAGTAGTAGTAGTAGTAGTAGTAGTAGTAGCAATAACATTGATAGCATTATATGTTGCTATTATTATTATTATTATTATTATTATTATTATTATTATTATTATTATTATTATTATTATCATTATTATTATTATTTTATTATTATTATTATTTTATTATTATTAATATTATTACTACTACTATTATTAACATAAGTATCATCATTATCATCATCATCAACATTACTACCACGGTCATCACTCTCCTATTACACACACACACACACACACACACACACACACACACACACACACACACACACACACACACACACACTACTTTCCAATATTTCTCTCCTCGCAGTGACTTACTTACATTTTCAAGGGAAGTGAATTAAGCCGCCGCCGAATCATGAATTAACATCACATTCTGACTCCAACTTTTACCTTTTCGGAGCTGCATTCGTGGAGACTTTCTTACGCGCATATATCACTCTACTCTTACCTGTGTGCGGAAAGATTAATAACGAAATGCTGAAGTGTAATGGTATTAAGTTTCCCTGCAGTGAGGCGAGGACGAGAGAGGGGTGGTGGTGGTGGTGGTGGTGGGGGTGGTGGTGGTGGTGGTTGTGGTGGTGGTGGTGGTGGTGGTGGTGGTGGTGCCGCCGCCTATGTTTTGCTACCATAAGTTACAGATTTTCACCTAAAAACTTGACGTGTTTCTGTGGAGATCAGCGGGTTAAATGTATTGCTAGAAAGAGAGAGAGAGAGAGAGAGAGAGAGAGAGAGAGAGAGAGAGAGAGAGAGAGAGAGAGAGAGAGAGAGAGAGAGAGAGAGAGAGAGACGGAGAGAGAGAGAAAGAGAAAGAGAAAGAGAGAGAGAGAGAGAGAGAGAGAGGGTATTTATTTTCATACCGTATTTATCTTTTCTATGCAACACACACACACACACACACACACACACACACACACACACACACACACACACACACACGCACACACACACACACACAGCACATTACCTGATGATCGGAATTTGGAGAGCAAAGGCCAAACGATCACAAGGGAGCGTAAAAGGCTTACAAAAGGCTTATAAAAGGCACACATTTGCTACAAATTGCAATACCAACAGTAAAAAAAATATTATTGACTTTCCAACATTAAAGCTGAAAGGACAATGGTGGAAGCTTGAAAGAACCAATGTTACCTGGACAAGGGACGAAAGCTTAAGGAAGTAGAGAAGGAGGAGGAGGAGGAGGAGGAAGAAGGGGAGATGGGGGAAGAGGGGGAAGGAGGCTGAGGAGAAAAACATAAGAGTTAGTATAAAAAAAATATTGTCTGTAACTAATGCATTAAAAAAAGACATGTTTTGGTTTTAAGTTACGTTTTACTGTGACTGTTATTGACCTGACTTTGACCTGTAAGCTTAAGTGTTGGCTGCTGACCCTTTCCCGGGGCGGTCAAGGGTAATTGCGACATTTGAGTTAGCAAGGCTCCTCACCTTCCCAAGCTTCCTCAGGTGGGCGGCATCGACCAGTACGTGAAGGAATCAGTGTTTCAGAACCAACATCACAAAATCATCTTACGAATCTAGTTTACTTAATCATGATGTACATTGAAGAACCAAAGCCTCAATAAAACAATAAAAAATATAATATGTCCCTTAGCGAAGAAAAAAAAATCATTGCAGGCCACATTTCCCTTTTCCTCTCGTCTTCGGTCACTCAATCACGCTAAGAGTGTAAGAGTTAACCAACACACCAACTCCCCGACGCACACACCCACGACTCTCACCCTTCTCCCCGCTGTTCCTTAAGCTGGCACTCCTCTCGTCTCCTCTCCCTCTAGCCCTGCCCCGCCCAGCCCAGACCCGCGTCCCATTTTCTTTAACGCGGGCCACTATTATTCGATCTGACGGGCGATTCATAGGCCCCGTCACACCGCCCGTCACTGAGAGGTCCACCCGGTGTGACGCTGGGAGGCAGGGTGAGGGAGAGGAGCGGTGAGGGTGCGGGAAGGGTGAAGGAAAATGGTGGAAAGGTGGAAGGAGGTGAAAATGCGGCAAAAATGAGGTGTAACTGCAGTGAGGAAGAGTGTGTGAAGAGGAAGAGGAAGAGAGAAGAGGGAGATGAGGAGGGATGGAAGGTGGTGGAGATGGTGAAATATTTAGACGAAGGTTAAAAAGAGAGAAAGAAAGAGGGAGAAGGAAAGGGTTAATGGGAGAGGAGGATGAGGTGGTGAGGGAGTGAAGGAAAGAGAGGAGGCAATGAAGGATAGGGAGAGAAAGATGGGAGGGAGGGAAGAGGAACGGTAAAGAGGGAAAAAAAGGAGAAAGAAAGACAAGGTGTGAGGAAAAGATAATAGAGAAAGAGAGGAATAGGTTTGTGGGAGAAAAATATTTTAGAAAGGGAAAGATAAGAAGAGGAGGAGGAAAAAATTGCTTAGAAGTGCCATTTCCTTATCATTTGTGCTTGATTAATGTGTGTGTGTGTGTGTGTGTGTGTGTGTGTGTGTGTGTGTGTGTGTGTGTGTGTGTGTGTGTGTGCGTGTGTGTGCGTGTGCGTGTGTGTGCGTGTGTGACTCAATTTATCTATTTTTCAGTTTGACTTTTAACATTTTGAATTGAGTTACTTTTTTGTTCTTCTAATTTGTGTACATTTTGCACTATCATTATTTCATTTTTGTTTTTGTTTCGTATCTTCCTTCCTTAATCATTCCTCTCATTACTTCCTTCTCCTTCTTATCATCCTGTTCTCCCTCCGCCCACACCTTCTTCCCTCCTTCTCTATCAACTTCCTTCTTCCTTCCTTTCTGTCCTCTTCTTCTTTCCTCCTTAAGACTGAGTAGTTCCAGGCTTCTCCTTCATCTCTCTACCTCCTTTCTCCTCCTATTCTGCCTGATTCTTGTCGTCCTCCTCCTCCTCCTCCTCCTCCTCCTCCTCCTCCTCCTCCTCCTCCTCCTCCTTCCGGAAGTCACCAGATCACCGCGGTCAATTTATTCCCTGTCTTGAAGGAATTAACCGTAAAAGGAGATTATTTCCTTCTCCGCCCCTGAACGCTTCCTAAAGGTGTGTGTGTGTGTGTGTGTGTGTGTGTGTGTGTGTGTGTGTGTGTGTGTGTGTGTGTGTGCGTGTGTGTGTGTGTGTGTGTGCGTACGTGTGTGTGTTGTAATATTTTCCCCATTAAATCATTATTACTATTTTTCTCCCCTATGATTATTATTATTATTATTCTTTCCCCTATTTAATTATTGTTATTATTTTTTTCGTTTGAGTATAATTAATAACATCATGCAAGCTTGTGTCCCTTCCTTCCTTCCTTCCTTCCTTCCTTCCTTCCTTCCTTCCTTCCTTCCTTCCTTCCTTCCTTCCTAACGGCGTCAAGACCTCGTCATTCACGTCTTTTTTTTTCTACCTGACTTTACCGCCGCTAAGAAATATTCAAGCAATTTTCCCTCCTGAATGAGAGAGAGAGAGAGAGAGAGAGAGAGAGAGAGAGAGAGAGAGAGAGAGAGAGAGAGAGAGAGAGAGAGAGAGAGAGAGAGAGAGAGAGAGAGAGAGAGAGGAGAGAGAGAGAGAGAGAGTCAATTTGATGGCTAACGTCTTGAATCTCCTCTATTTAATGTATTGGCGTACCTTGGGAGAGAGAGAGAGAGAGAGAGAGAGAGAGAGAGAGAGAGAGAGAGAGAGAGAGAGAGAGAGAGAGAGAGAGAGAGAGAGATGGATGGAGGAATAGAGTAATTGGAGGAGGCATAAATGATGAACGAGGAGGAGGATGGAGAGAGAGAGAGAGAGAGAGAGAGAGAGAGAGAGAGAGAGAGAGAGAGAGAAGAGAGAGAGAGAGAGAGAGAGAGAGAGAGAGAGAGAGCTGGAAATTCATGGTAAGGGAAGAGGAAAGGGTGGAAGAAAGCCGGGAAGGAGAAAATTGGAGAGAAAGGGATGGATGGAGACACACAATCGTTAGATCACTGGGAAGAAGCGTCATTGTCTCTCTCTCTCTCTATCTCTCTCTCTTTCTCTCTTTCTCTCTTTCTCTTTCTCTCTCTCTCTCTCTCTCTCTCTCTCTTTCTCTTTCTCTTTCTCTTTCTCTTTCTCTTTCTCTCTCTCTCTCTCTCCCTCTCTCTCTCCTCCTAAACCTGCTTGAGGGCCTGTCAGTCTCCCTCTTATGGCCAGTGTCTGTGTGTCTGTTTGTTTGTCACTCCTTCGTGTGTCCGCAGATCTTTTTTTACTCTCACTTTGTCTCTTTTTGTTTACGTAAATCTTTATTCTTTATTATTAGAGTTTATCAATACGTTTATGTTTATTTTATGTCTATTTTTCCCTCTCTCTCACTCCGTCTTTTTGTCAGTGTAGTAAGAAGAATAAGTCTTTTCTTTGTCGTTCATGTCGTCTTTGTCATCCTTTTGCTGGTGTAGAAACGCATTTCTTAGCCTTTTGGAACATTTTCTTGTTCATATGCACACACACACACACACACACACACACACACACACACACACACACACACACACACACACACACACACACACACACACACACACTTCCTTGGGGCGTGGCTTGAGGCTCCAACTCGGTGACTCCTTCCGCCAGCCTGTGAACCACTGCACTTTACGTTCACTGAAGGGACGGAGGTTTGAGTATCATGCTAGAGGCTCTGAAGGAAACACACACTGAGCGTTCAACTGATGCTGGTTTTCAGTGGTTACGGCTTGTAGTTTGTCTGTCTGTCTTCCTCTCGCCCACTTCCCTCCTTCTCTCTCTCTCTTTTCCTCTCTGTTTCCAGCTGCTTCGTGTGGACTAGAAGAGGAATGTGGGAGGAAGAAGTGTTGGTGTGATAATGGGTCAGTTTGGGAAGGGAAGAAAAGACGCGGAAGAAAGTGAGATGGTGATAGCGGTGATGGTGGTGACAATGGTGGTGATGGTGGTGACAGTGGTGGTGATGGTGACAGTGGTGGTGATGGTGACAGTGGTGGTGATGGTGATGGTGACAGTGGTGGTGATGGTGACAGTGGTGGTGATGGTGATAGTGGTGGTGATGGTGATGGTGACAGTGGTGGTGATGGTAATGGTGATGGTGGTGGGGGTGGTAATGGTGATGGTGGTGGTTGTGATGGTAATGGTGACACATAAAGATGAACAATAATAACAAGTAACAGAAACGCAAGATATTATTTTTCAGTAATCTATCTTCTTTAATTTCTATATTTATTTATCTTCTTCCTCTTCTTCTTATCATTTTTAATATCATTATTTATATCATTATTATTACTATTACTATTATTATTATTATTATCATCATTATTATTATTATCAATATTATTATTATTACTAATATTATTATTATCATTATTATTATTATTATTATTGTTATTGTTATTGTTATTCCAAACTGTGAGCGTAGCAAGCTGTTTGGAAAGTTTCGATACTACCTCATCCAAAATGTGTCTGTGTGTCTGTCTGTCTATGTGTGTATTGTATTCTGCTTTACAGTTATGATGACGTCACTTTGGTTCAATCGTCTATTACGAAATTAAAGTTAAAGCTTCAAATGTCTATATTTTCAGCATTCATAGTTTTAAGGAAAGCACATCAAAATTGCAGCTCATGAAGAAATATGGCAACTCATTAAGAAAAAAAAACCACTGTGAGTGTTGTCTGCCGAGTCCCTCTATGAACCTGCAGAGTGTTAACAGATGTCGTCACTACCACAATTAATAACACGGACAGGCTTTCTCCTTACATTCATATTTAACGCCAAATAATCATCTTTAATCCCCTGTAGGTTTCTGAAGTTTGAGAAGATAGTCATAATCTGCATCGAACAGCATTGCGAAGCTGATTCACTTAAAGCTCGGTCGTTGAAGCACCGGAGTAAAGTTATCCTGAATAAACAAGCGGTGAACTTCCATCATCTGTGTTAAAGGTACATCATGTGTGTTATCTCAGTCACGGACATATACACTCATACTCACACACACAAACGTAATGTTATGCTTTCGAATAAATTCAGAAAACACATCCCTACTTCCGGAACATCGTTTGAATCATATGTGAATCAGTACCGTTTGGTGTTTGGAGCCTTAGCTGTCCGTGTGAGGAGTTAATCTGTGAGCTGAGTGTGGCGAGGGTGGTGTGCTTAGTGCGTTGTATCGTACTCCTTTAAAGCTGCGGCGTGCCCTTATCACTGCTTCATCAGGTAAATCGTTATATATTAATTGTGTGTATGTGTGAAGATCTGTCTGTGGCAGAACTGAAAAGAGCCCCCCTAGAGGGGGATGAGAAGGTCCTAAACAAGCTACTCTACTTCGCAGCTCCTATTCCAGCAACAAGACACAATCTGAGATACAAGACTCGATGGCTCAGATTGTCTTATTACGACAAGACAATGTGTTTTGCAGCAACTACCCAAACTGAAGCGTGCAGTTTGGGTATGCTGGTTGAGTGGTTTTGGGGATCATGGTCATCCAGCATGTCTATTTACTTAATTACTATTACCATTATTATTATCAAGCTGCTTCACGTTGACGCAAATTTAACAATATTTCACCTTTAACATCATAGTTTTAAAAATATATCATGAGTAAAAATATGTATATGCATGTGCAAAAAATCTTTTTTCATTTGTCAAAATCTACAGATTTCATCGCAAATAATTTCCTTTCCATAATTTTTTCATGATCCATAACTTTATGAATTCATTGCACTGAATTATGATCATTAACAAGAAGTGTCGCCATAGGTTATAGAAATGAAATATTTAGATCGAGTGTTCTTAGAGTGCGTGAATCCCTCCACGTGTTGGCAGGAAGGTGAGGGAATGTTACTGGGACGGGATGTTGGGAGCAAAGAGACGTTAATGTATTGTTTCCTTTTACTTTCTCTTTTCTCTTGCCACATTCTTCCAAATAGTGATGCTTTGCTAAAAAAAAAAATTTCCCTTCATTTGTAACCCGTCCCCTCCTGGGAATGGCGACTCACGGATGTGATAATGTTATTAGGTTCTCTAGGCAGCAAGGATTCTGCGGATGAGTGAGTAGGAGCCGCAGTCTGGGGCGAGTACAGCTTCGGGTAAATCCAGTTTAGATGGTCGCTTGGAACAGTGATGCTGGTGAGGTTGTTTGGTCTGAGTCTGACAAACCATAATGTTCCCCGTCTAGGTCCAAGTTACTAAAGAACATTTGACTAACTTTCTGTTCTGCTGTGTCCTTGGGCGGCCGGGGTTTTAAAACACCACTTCAGTGCTGGAGGCCGCGTTGATGTCGCTACACCCGCGGTGGTGTTGTCATGCCTTGTGCTGTGGGCATGAGTTGCCTTAAAGGAATATTGAACTTTTCAAAAAGAAAGAAGCAATCTAATGCGAGGAAAAGAAAATTTCCTGCGGACTGGCAGGTGGCGTGCACGTGGTGCCGAGCTGCAGGATACCCGTGGAGGAGCGGCTCATACGGGACAGGGAGTGGCGCCTCCAGGCCGGGTTGGGGGGCGGAGGTGATGGTTGTGAAAGCAGACCTGTGTGTGTGTGTGTGTGTGTGTGTGTGTGTGTGTGTGTGTGTGTGTGTGTGTGTGTGTGTGTGTGTGTGTGAACTCTTCCCGCGCGCGTGTACAGCCGTGTGTAAATATACATTTTACGTACACGAATGAAGCCTTCGAGGAACAACACTGCTCCTCACACTTTAAGCAGCCATTGGACACTCTTTCTATCCTCGTCACCCTTTACTTTCTTCCTTTTTATTCTTCCCTTATCCCTTCCAAAGTTTTGGCCTCGCACTTCGTCCTGCAGACGGTCATTGAGCGGCCACTCCTTCTCCTCGGTATCTGACGGGAGTAGGCGACGAGGCCCCTACGAGCGGCTCAAACCTCCTGCAACAGCGTTTTCTATCAAAGGCACCATCGTGTACCCTAACCACGACACCAATCTCTCCTTCTCCTCCGCTTACTCTTCCTCCTCCTCTTCCTCCCATCTTCGCTTTCATATCCTCATTTATTTTCGTGCCTTCTTTTCCGCTTTTATTTCTTTAACGAGTTAATCACTCACTCACTCACTTGCTCACTCACTCACTCACTCATTCAATACAGCCATGCACATGAAAACAGCCGGTCATTCTTTAAGACCGAAAAATATAATGCACTTAAACACACTCCGTCCTATAAGGAAAATGGATTTCCTTACACCCCTTCAAAATCCACACCATAAAGTGATTCTCTGTATTTGAGAAGTTAAAATTATTATGTTCTAGCTATAATGAGAGAAGAGAAAATGAAAAAGTGAATGACATGAATGGATGGAGAAATTCTTTTTATATATTTTTAGATAAGGGCTTTTGATGAGTGTTCGTATGTGTTATTTAACCCTCACCCCCCTTAGGGCACGTGCTGTGTGTTGTGCGTTGTGTTTCGTGTTTCGTGTTATGTTTTGTGTTGTGTTGTGTGTTGTGTTGTGTGTCGTGTTGTGTGTCGTGTTTGTGTGTTGATGGACCCTTACTCCTCTAAGAGTCCACGTTGTGTGTTGTGTTGTGTTGTGTGTTGTGTTGTGTGTTATGTTATGTGTTGTGTCTTGGTGGACCCTTACTCCCCTAAGAGTTCACGTTGTGTGTTGTGTTGTGTGTTGTGTTGTGTTGTGTTGTGTGTTGTGTGTTGTGTGTTGGTGGACCCTTACTCCCCTAAGAGTCCACGTTGTGTGTTGTGTTGTGTGTTGTGTTGTGTGTTGTGTGTTGTGTGTTGTGTGTCGTGTGTCGTGTGTTGTGTATTGGTGGACCCTTACTCCCCTAAGAGTCCACGTTGTGTGTTGTGTGTTGTATTGTGTGTTGTGTGTTGTGTGTTGTGTTGTGGTGTGTGTTGGTGGACCCTTACTCCCCTAAGAGTCCACGTTGTGTGTTGTGTTGTGTTGTGTGTTGTGTGTTGTGTGTTGTGTGTTGTATTGTGTGTTGTGTGTTGTGTGTTGTGTTGTGGTGTGTGTTGGTGGACCCTTACTCCCCTAAGAGTCCACGTTGTGTGCTGTGTGTCGTGTGTCGTGTTGGTGGACCTTTATTCCCCTAAGAGTCCACGTTGTGTGTCGTGTGTATTGTGTGTTGTGTGTTGTGTGTTGTGTGTTGCTGAACCCTTACTCCATTAAGAGTCCACGTTGTGTGTTGTGTGTTGTGTATTATGTGTTGTGTGTCGTGTGTTGTGTGTTGCTGAACCCTTACTCCCCTAAGAGTCCACGTTGTGTGTTGTGTGTTGTGTATTGTGTGTTGTGTGTCGTGTGTTGTGTGTTGCTGAACTCTTACTCCCCTAAGAGTCCACGTTGTGTGTTGTGTGTTGTGTATTATGTGTTGTGTGTCGTGTGTTGTGTGTTGCTGAACCCTTACTCCCCTAAGAGTCCACGTTGTGTGTTGTGTGTTGTGCATTGTGTGTTGTGTGTCGTGTGTTGCTGAACCCTTACTCCATTAAGAGTCCACGTTGTGTGTTGTGTGTTGTGTATTATGTGTTGTGTGTCGTGTGTTGTGTGTCGCTGAACCCTTACTCCCCTAAGAGTCCACGTTGTGTGTTGTGTGTTGTGTATTGTGTGTTGTGTGTTGTGTGTTGTGTGTTGCTGAACCTTTACTCCCCTAAGAGTCCACATTGTGTGTTGTGTGTCGTGTGTTGTGTGTTGGTGGACCCTTACTCCCCTAAGAGTCCACGTTGTGTGTTGTGTGTCGTGTGTCGTGTGTTGTGTGTTGGTGGACCCTTACTCCCCTAAGAGTCCACGTTGTGTGTTGTGCGTCGTGTGTCGTGTGTTGTGTGTTGGTGGACCCTTACTCCCCTAAGAGTCCACGTTGTGTGTTGCTGTTCATGAATTTTGTTTTGCAGGATCAAGAAGAGTTTTTGCTTCCTTAACAATATCTTCGTATGCCACTTTAAGTACTGCATTCAATCCTTCCTTAAAAGATATCTCCCAATACCACTTTAAGGACTGCATTCAATCCTTTCTTAAAAGATATCTCCCAATACCACTTTAAGTACTGCATTCATTCTTTCCTTAAAAGGTATCTCCCAATACCACTTTAAGTACTGCATTCATTCTTTCCTTAAAAGGTATCTCCCAATACCACTTTAAGTACTGCATTCATTCTTTCCTTAAAAGATATCTCCCAATACCCCTTTAAGGACTGCATTCATTTTTTCCTTAAAAGGCATCTTTCAATACCACTTAAGGGCATAGTTCTCTTAATCCTGCGTAGTGAGTCCTCGTAAGGGTGTATGAGGTCCACCAACAGTGTCTGCACCAGGGAGGCCGCGTTCATCACCGTCTCCCTCTCCCATGGCGAGCACGTGTTGGTGGATCCCAGAGGCAACAGGTCTGAGTCCCGTTGCCCGGCCTTCCTCCCCTTGAGAACTTCACTTAATCTGAAGAAAATATAAAACACAAATTCAAATAATAATTCAGGAATCAGAGGAGGTGGAATGAAAGTGTAGACCCAGATGATAACCTGTAAAGGGTGAGGAGAAAAAATAGTATAAGGGAAAATGTGATAATATAGGAGGTTATAGATGAAAATAGAGAATGAGGGGAAGAAATTGAACAGCTGAGATGATGAAAGAAAGCATCGATAGGCTGTTAGAGAGAAAGAGGGAAATTTTTTTTTAGCGAGTGTAAGCATATCAAGGGTTTTATAAAAGTATTCTTTTTGTTCATCTCATTTCCCATCTCCAGTGGTCATATTTGCTCGTTTTTTTTTTTTTCTCTCTCTCTTTCTCTTTCTCTTTCTCTTTTATAATCTTTCTCTCTCTCTTTCTCTTTCACTTATAAAGAGAAGGAGAATCATCTACTAAGACTCGCCTTTTAACCCATTCAGTGCTTGCGTGAGAAAGTGGGACGTAAACTGGAACTGGAAGACACGGAGGAGGAGAAACATAAGAAAAAAGAAGAGGATCAAATAAGGTATGTAAGCTGCCTAAAGTTTAATCAGCAGGGGTTGTGTGTACCTGTAATCACCTTGCCTTAATCACTTGTATCACAGGTGGACGCTTGTCTCTACCTGCCGTGTTCACCTTCAGGCTAATTATGACCTTGTACTCGGGGGTGTGGGGGGGGAAAGTTTTCTGAGTTTGCTGTAAACAAGACAGAACACTTACTTCATTGTGTTGCAGATAAACACAATGCCCGCGTAGTTGTAGATACGTACTTCACTATATAGGGAGGTTGAACATATGAATAATCAGTAAGTGAGTCAATCAGTAGGTCAATCAGTTAATCAGTGAGTGAGTGAGTCAGTGAGTGGGTGAGTCAAGTAATTTGCACCGACTGGGCGTCCTTCTGCCTCGCCGGTTGGTTAGTCACGAGCGCCGGTGTCTCCTCTGCGTCCTAAACTTTCATGAATGTCAAAAACTCAATTATTGCGTTGCATCGCGGGCGGCAGCGTCGGGCAGCTCAAATGTGCTTCTATTTAATTTGTTTTCATGGCGAATGTTTGAAGCTTTCGTGTTGAATGTGTATGTGTGTGTGTGTGTGTGTGTGTGTGTGTGTGTGTGTGTGTGTGTGTGTGTGTGTGTGTGTGTGTGTGTGTGTGTGTGTGTGTCTGTATGTATGTGTGTGTGTTTAAATGTAGTGGAGAGAAAAAGAGCCATCAGTTCTTCATTGTTTAGCCATTATGCAAGATTTCCTTATTTTTCTCCTCTTCTTCCTTCTCCTCCTCCTCCTCCTCTTCCAAATCTTCCCTTATATTCCCTCCTTCCCTCCTACGCCTCACTGCTTCTCCTCCCTCCTTCCCTCCCACCCACTCACTCTTTTCCTTACCCACGCTGTTGCCTCCCACTCTTTGCTCCTTAAGGGAAAACGCCGCCGCCATCCCACATTCAGAAGCATGAACGATGTTATAGCAATTTCCAGGTTCAGTCTGGCGTGGAGGCGACCGTTGTAGGAAATTAGGCCTTCCTCCCTCCATAGGCCTCCTTCCTCCTCCTCTTCCTCCTCCTCCTACTTCCCTTCCTCCTCTTTCTCCCTCCTTCACTCACTCACTCCCTCACTCTTTCCTTCCCTCACTCATTCTCTAAATCACTCTCTCCTTCCCTCACTCACTCTCTCCCTTCCTCACTCCTCCTCTTCACTCCTCCTCCTCCTCCTCCTCCTCCTCCTCCTCCTCCTCCTCCTCCTTCTCCTCCTCCTCCACTATATTCCAGTCTTGCATAAACCCACCGCGGTGAATGCACGAAAGGTTGGTGAGAAGGAAAGTCAATAAGAAAGGATGAAAGAAATATATTGCTTATAAATATATATAAAAAAGTAAGTATTTACGTCCCTTGAAGGAGACTTTTACGTGTTCCTGGAGTGCCTAAGGGATGGTTGTGACTGCCTTCAATTATTCAACCGCGCATTTGTCAGTATTCATTAATTTATTCATGGCACACTTTGAGAGAGAGAGAGAGAGAGAGAGAGAGAGAGAGAGAGAGAGAGAGAGAGAGAGAGAGAGAGAGAGAGAGAGAGAGAGAGAGAGAGAGAGAGAGAGAGAGAGAGAGAGAGAGAAAGCGTGTGTGACCCCATCATCATTATTATTACTACCATCATCATCATCATCATCGTATACATCAAATCATTACCGTCACCATCATTAACATTTTTTATCATCGTTATGCAAGGGGTAAAGGGAAACAGAAGAAAAATTACGGGGAAATTATGAAATACCGTTTTTCCCCTTATTTTTTCCCCTCTTTACTAATAATTTTCCTTCTGCTCCACGCCAGCAAAACACCGTTGTGGGAATCAAAGGCAATATGACGCGGGGAAATCTGCCAAATGCAAACTGTTAGGAGAAAGAGAGAGAGAGAGAGAGAGAGAGAGAGAGAGAGAGAGAGAGAGAGAGAGAGAGAGAGAGAAAGAGAGAGAGAGAGAGAAGAGGAAGTGAAGAGAGGCTACAAACGCCCGATAATCCTACATAATTGGGCTTCCATGGAAATGAGGGCGTGGAGGGGAAGGAGGGGGCGTGGGGGCCGGCACTCCGCGGAGCCTTTACAACGAAGAGAACAAATAGGCTCATAGAGAGAGAGAGAGAGAGAGAGAGAGAGAGAGAGAGAGAGAGAGAGAGAGAGAGAGAGAGAGAGAGAGAGAGAGAGAGAGAGAGAGAGAGAGAGAGTAATCCTTGTCCTCCACCCTACCCTCTCTTACACACACACACACACACACACACACACAATGATGATGCCGTCCCCACATCTTCCCTCTCCTCCCCTCGCACTCGTCTCTCACTCTTACATAAACAAACATTTCTACGCACACACTTGCTTATAACTTTCCTCACAGCGTCATTCTCCATCCTCGTCCTCGTCCTCGTCCTCGTCCTCTTCGTAGTATTTCACAAAGTATCTCTATGGAAGGTTGATTTTTTTTATTCTATTCCTGGTCCTTTATTTATTTTTTATTATGGTGGTACTTGGTAATGGAATGATTGTTTACATTTATCTACACACACACACACACACACACACACACACACACACACACACACACACACACACACACACACACACAAACACACACACACAGACACAGACACAGACACACACACACACACACACACACACACACACACACACACACACACATACACACACACATGAATTTTTTTTTTCTCTCTGATGGTATTAGGAGGAGGAGGAGGAGGAGGAGGAGGAGGAGGAGGAGGAGGAGGAGGAGGAGGAGGAGGAGGAGGAGATGTTATTGTTTTTCCTAATGAATTTTGATGGAAGATAAAATATTAGGATTAATAAAAGAAATTATCTCTATCTATCTTCCCTCTATGGTGTTTGTAATAGTGAAGAAAGTTAAGGATGGAAGGGAAGCAGTATTGTTGACGGTAGTATTGATGGTGATGGTGATGGTGATGGTGATGGTGTTGGTGGTGGTGGTGTTATTGTTATGTATGTTGGCGTGACTGGGGATGACCCTCGTGGTGCTATTATTGTTGATGGTGGTGGTAGTGGTAGTCGTGGTGGTGGTGGTAACGGGCCTGGTAACAGTATTAATGTTGTTGTTGTTGTTATGGCGGTGGTGGTGATACTGGTGGTGGTGGTGGTGGTGGTGGTGTGGTGGTGGTGGTGGTGGTGGTGGTGGTGGTGATGGTGGTGGTGGTGGTGGTAGGAAGCAGCCGTAGCGGAAGAGTCAAGTGGGTGGGTGTCTCCTAAACAGTCATCAGAGTGTCCTTAACGCCCCGCCCGCCTTAGTCACCTGTTTCTCCACCCACCTAACATAAGGGTTCGCCTCTGCCTTTGCCTCTGCGCCCTTCTCCTCCTCTTCTGCCTTCCCCAAATGCTGTCGTGAAAACTAGGATATAAATTAGAAAAGAAAGGTTGAAAAAGAGAAGAAAAAAATAGTTTAAATTGTAGCGAAGTAAATCTGCACCTGATAGTATTATTTTTAGTATAGTTTATCCTTGTTGTGGAGGATGTATAAGTACGTTCTCCCTTCCCTCTGCTTAGTTACGATTCAACTACTTTTTGCTACATTATTTAGGTTTGTTTTTAATTATATCGAGTGTCTTTTTCTTTCAGTAGTATGTCATATCTTTTTTGTTGTTACTGTTCCTTTTGTAATGTGTTCGATTTATGTGTTATGAATGGTCATTTAAGTGTTCTGAAGATGTGTTTTGAGTGTGTTTTTTCCCCTTGATCATCCACCATTTTCCTTCCAGTAATAGACTCCCGCTCTCCCAAGTTTTCCTCGCTCTAACACTCTCTTTCCCTCCTTGCATACATCCCAATTTTCTCATCATCCTAATATATCCATACTTGCCCGCCCACAACCTCCTATTTCCCCGCCCTTACACGTTTTACAGTTTCCTCTCCCACCGACACATCCAAGTTTCCTCTCTTCCCTTAACACACCGCGGTTCTCCCAGTACACTAACGCATTTATGTCACCCCGTCACCCCAAGCACACCTCACCCCGCCCACAGCCCACCAGATTCTCCACAAACACCACTCAGGTCAAATCCACGCCCGCACCGAACACAACGCTCCCTTTAGCCTTGCCACGTCCCCTCGCCGCCCCTGCTGCTGCTCCAAAGGGGAAGTGTCGGAGCAATGTTGTAGGTCACTTCCGTCCTTCTATTTTCCTCCCTAATGTTCTGATCATCATTTTTTCATTTCCACAAAGACAGCAATGAGGAAAAAAAGATGTTACTCTTTTTTTTCCAGCCTTCATTTTTGTTTTATTTACATACTTGCCATTAATCGTAAAAAAAACACTATTAAAAAAAAATTACTAGCTCTTTAACAAATTTTTTTTAATGTAATTTTTAAACTCTTCGTTGTATATTCGTTTTCTTTTCTTTTTATATAGTGAGTGACTGAGAGATTTGTGTCCTTGTATCCCTTCCTGCCTCCTCGCATCTCGTTTTCTTCGTTCTCCTTGTGGTGGTGGTGGTGGTGGTGGTGGTGGTGGTGGTGGTGGTGGTGGGTTGAGCCTTGATTTCCTGCCTTGATTCTGTATTCACTTCACTCTGACTAAATCGTGCTTCCGTTCTGACCGCTTCCCCGTCCTCCAAGGTGCTTTCTTACTCTTTAACACACACACACGCACACACACACACACACACACACACACACACACACACACACACACACACACACACACACACACACACACACACACACACACACACACGATCTTGTTCCAGCGTGGATGACATGAAGAGTTTATCAAAAAGTCTTAGATCGTTCTCTTACCTTCCTTGACCAGATGAGGACGAAGGGAAAGGAGGGAAGGAGGTGAGGGGAAGAGAGACTGTTGGGAGGAAATGAGGAGGTAGGAGGGAAGGAAAGAAAATAGCAGGAGGAGAGAAGGAGGAGAAAAGATAGGAATAGTAGGAGAAAGGGGAGATAGGGAAGATTGATGAAAAAGAAGAGATAAAGAGAAGTACCTTTGCTTTAGGAGAGAAAAATGGAGGAAAGAAAGAAATGGGAAAGGAAAGTGAGGAAAAATAAACGTTTGACATTTAGGTGGAAGGAAAAGTGTGGGAGGAAAATAGCGTGGGAGGAAAATGTAGTGGAGTGATGTGCAAAGTTGTCTTCTTGGTGGAGGGAGGAAAAGATGGGAAGCATAGAGGAAGAGTGACAGAGGAAAAGGAAAAGTTGGTATGGAGGAATGAAGGAAGGAAAAATATGACGAAGGGAGGAAGAGTGATTTTGTTCAGAAATTAAAGAAAAGGAAGGAAGGAGGAAAGAAAAGGATATTGGCGTGGAAAATCTAGAAGGAAAGTTTAATGAAAGGATGAAAGAAAATAACATGGGAAGGATATGTAGGATGAAGGGAAACAGCATGAAGGAGTGTAGGATGAAGGGAAACAGCATGAAGGAGGCGTAGGACTGACCTAATTTCCTCTTAGCTGGCGGAGGCTCGTCTGATGGCTGTCCTTCACGCCTTTGCTCTAAACTTTACCCATTCATATCATTACGTCGAGTTTGCTAAGTTCAAGATAAATCGTTCATTTTGTTTGCTTTCTCTCTCTCTCTCTCTCTCTCTCTCTCTCTCTCTCTCTCTCTCTCTCTCTCTCTCTCTCTCTCTCTCTCTCTCTCTCTCTCTCTCTCTCTCTCTCTCTCTCTTTCTTATGTGTTTTCTCGTTCTTTCCACTTGTTTCTCTCTCCCTTCATTCCTGTTTCTATTGCAACGTCATTATTCCACTTTTTCTTCTTTTTCAAGTGCTGAATTTATCTGTCTTTGTCCCTGTGTTCATGATTGTTTGCTTGTTTGCTTATGTGTGTATGTGAGTGAGTGCCTGTCTATATGTCTGTCTGTTTGTCTGTCTCTGTCTTTCTTTTCCATTCTTTTCTCTTCTCTTCTCTTCTCTCTTTTCAATCTGTCATAGCAGCATCTCTTGATTGACGAAGGAGGAGAAGAAGGAGACTAGGTGGGCGTGGTGGGCGTGGTGATGGGCGTGGTTGTGGTGGTGGTGGTGGAGAGAAGACAGACATAAAAATAAACAACAATTCTATTTCTGGCATGTGACACACTCTGAGGGTGTGAGAAGGTGGAGGTTGGGACGAGAATATACTTTACGAGTAAGAATGATTCACAGGCGGATGGGAAGGACGAGTGAACGGGGTAGAGATAAGGAGGAGTGGAGGACTGAGTTAGGGAGGACGATAGATGGGTAGGAGGAGGATCTAAGAATAAGAGGCAGGGTGGGAGGGATAGGGAAAGCCTGAAATTTGGTAAGGAAGGTGGGAGGGAGGAAAGATTTGAAGAGGAAAGGATGGAAGTCTTGGAATAGAGAGGAGAGAGAGGAAGCTGGAAGGAGGGGAGAAAGGAGGTGTGAAGTAGGGATGAGAAGCGGTTTGAGGTGGAGTGAGGAGTGAGGAGGAAGAGGAGGATCTGTACCATTGAGGAGGAAGGGAATCAGGTGGTGGAGAGAAGGGAGGGAGGGAGGAGGAGGGTGTGAAAGCCAGGATGATCTGAGGCGAGGATGGCGTCAAGGTGTGGAGGAGAGGCTTCACACTGAGCGCAAGGCAGACATGAACATTCAGACCCGCTCAGGGGCCCCAATATCCGTCCAATTATGTTGATTTCCTCTAGAGTCGCTTGACTACCTCAAGGTGGGACCAAGGCAAGGCGGGGCCAGGTGAAGAGGGGCGGGGCAGCAGGCAAAAAATAGATGAGATTGATGGATAGATGAATAGATAGGTAGATATATAGATACATCATCATCACATACAGACAGGCTGGTTGACATGTATTGGAAAATTTAATAAATCCACTATTTTCCACAATAGAACAAAGGGACGAGAATAGTAATCTGGAAAACCGTGAATATCCTCCAACTGTCGGTCGATGAAAAACTATTATAAACGTAATTAATGCTCTTTGTAATGCAATAAATATGATGCGATGAGTAAAAGTGGGATGCGATGAATACCTGGAGTTGATTAAATACGTACAGCTAATTCAACTAGACACTGATCGCTGCTTCGGTAATATGGGAAAAAAAGGTGGAATGATCACAGACAAGGCTTCTCCTCCACTCCACTTCTCACTCCACTCTTGTACCTCTCACTCCACTCTCTCACATGTATATATATTTTCACCAACACAAGGCAGTTCCTGTACACCTAACACCTACCATCTGTTTTCTTCATCCATAGATATGTCTAACCTTTTTACGCTGCTTAAGAACACTCAAACTGATTAGGACAACACAAAGCTTGAACAAAACACTCTTATTATATACTACATGTGTTAGGTAATCAAAGCAATATTGTAGTACTAACAAATATATTGTAAAACACGTAAGAAACTTTATTTATATGATGCATTTTTTCTCTTATTTTCGCGAGCCAAACAACGATATACAAAAATGGCCTTCACTCTGACAGTAGCAATCCAACTTTATACTTTTCTTTGCGTTTTTACTGATAGAATCCACGTCCATCTTGCCTTGTAGCTGCCGGTCACAGGGAGGGGAAGCACAAAGGTGTTGATCCGACTCGCGACTCGCCTCCCTCCTTCCACGATATCTTCCTGACACCCGCGTGAAGCAGACCGACCACCGCTCAGTGTCGCTTATGGAACGTTCCCTCACATTCCCTTCATCTTAATTCGTTAAAACTCGGCCACTATTTACACTTTTATTTCCATGTGGGTAATTAACATGCATTTTAATAATTTCGACGGTGAGACTCGGATCTTTTTTGTTTTCCTGCACCCAATATCACTCTGAAACTAAGTGATACGCGTCCAGGAAACATGAAAGTCCCCCCATCAGGCTAGTCGTCACCCCTCGTTCCCTGCGACACACGAGGCGACCCAAGGACACCCAGGGTAAGCCGAGGCACTTCGCGGCCACGCCAATGATGCGGGTCTGGCCGTGACTTCCCCCAATTGCCTTGTCCTTTCCTGCGGGACGTCGTCTTGACCTGTGTTCCGGCCAACGAGTGAGCCTGAAGGATAGAGCAATGGCAGGAGAAGGAAGGGAGAGCGAAAACGTGTGTGGAAAAAGAGAGGAAAGATGTGACGGAAAAAGAAGAAAGGAAGAGGGAGAATGCGAGAGGATGAAGTGAACAATTGAGAAAGAGGAGTAAGGTTTGAATAGAGAAGGAAGAAGATCGAGAGTGAGGGAGCGAGAGTAAAGGGAAAACAGTGAGAAAAGCAGAGAGTAAAAATGAAGGTGGAACAAAGTTGAGGACGGAGGTTTTCAAGTCTTGGGTTAGTATGAGGCCAAGTTATGAGGGAGTGTGAGGGGCTGCGAGGGACCCTGGATAGCCTGACCCCCTCATCCTTCCACGCACCCACACCTACATTGCATTCCTTGTTTATTGCGGTTCACCAATTCAATAACAGCATGCAATGTGTCAGCGTCTGAAGCTATACAATCCCCACTGACCGAGAAGACTTGATAACTATTTACACAAAGCTATGGAGGCTCAGACATCTCTGTCGAACTGAAGCTTCCAATTTCCTCGGAGCCTAGAATTGTTGCTGCACTTGTCCACATCCTCAGGATCCGAAAGACTCGAAAATAGTCCACATTTTCTCGAAACTGCTCACATTTATCCACTTAGAAGAGGCTGCAGGAACGCCGACGAGCTGGAGAGGCCGTTAGGGTTTAGAATAATACACAAGAGTGCCGGGGAAGGGGTGTGCAGGGCCCCGCGTGACCCTACTTAGGCTTGGGTGACCGGCGGGTTCCACAGCCGACTTTGGTGACGTCACGGGAGCAACTATTCCTGGAAGACAAAGGCGTCGACTCCTAAAGACTCGTCCTGTGCGCCCGTAACTCAGGAGACAAAGCGACCCATGCCGGAGACACAGAAAAGAGCAAGGCAGAGATAAAACAGTGGGGAAGAAGCGGTAAAAATGTTACTACACCGCGGCGATAGAGTTGAAAGGGAACGAGGGCGAAAAAAAAAGGAGCCGTGAGAAAAGATAGGACGGAAAGGAATGGCTATTTAATAAAGTCTTGTGCAGGACTAGCCACAGACGCACCTTCAGCGCCGCCTCCCGGAAAATGAAGACCAGCGCTAATAAGGTGTTGGAAATTCAGTGGCAATGGTAGGTAGTGATTTGATTATGAGCGTTCCTTTCTACTTTATGTTCTCTCTCCTCTCTCTCTCTCTCTCTCTCTCTCTCTCTCTCTCTCTCTCTCTCTCTCTCTCTCTCTCTCTCTCTCTCTCTCTCTCTCTCTCTCTCTCTCTCTCTCTCTCTCTCTCTCTCTCTCTCTCTCTCTCTCAATAAGTAACTAAATATTTAAAAGATAAAGAGAGAAAGAGAGACAGAGAAGGAAAGAAAGAAAATTAACAAAGGCACCAACGCTTGAAGTAGCAGCTAAGTATCCATACAATTGCCTTAAAACACATTATTATTTTTCTCCACTTCACCTAACGTCTAACCCCGCCTCGACCAGCCCCGCCCCGACCAGCCCCGCCCCGACCAGCCCTGCCCCGCCTTGCCCTGCCCCGCCTTACCCCGCTCTGCCCCGGCCCGTCCCGCCTGATCCTTCCAATGAGCACGCAGACTGAAGTACGACCAAGGTGGTTTATCAAGTTGTTAGACTGCTAATTAGAAACTTGGTGAGGTTCTGCGTGAAGGGACGACCCGGGATGGAGAGGAGGAGCGGTAGGGGAAGATGGGGGTGGATGGATAGATGAAGGAAGGAGGGAACGGATGGAAGGGAGGAAGGATGGTTGAGGTGAGATATTGGGGAAGGGAACGCAAAGGAAGGGAAGGGAAGGGAGGTGTAGGCTAACGAAGATGGGGTGAAGGAACTCAAGATGGTAGAGGAAAGGGAACGTTTAATGTTTTATGATAGAACACTAATTATCTTTATTTTTAGGTACGTTTGTGTGTGTGTGTGTGTGTGTGTGTGTGTCTGTGTGTCTCTCTGTGTGTGTGTGTGTGTGTGTGTGTGTGTGTGTGTGTGTGTGTGTGTGTGTGTGTGTGTGTGTGTGTGTGTTTTGTTGTTGTTGTTGTTTTCCTGAGGCGACACATTGTACATATTTTAGTGGACGCCCCACCACCACCACCACCACCACCACCACCACCACCACCACCACCACCACCACCACCACCACCACCACCACCACCACCTCCTCATCCCGTCCATCGCCCATCGGCCGCCATTCGTCACCCGCTTGTCCAGGTACGCGTCAGGTGACATTAATTAGCAATAATACCTCAGTCTCATTAGCCGCCTGTCAGGTCGATTACCAAAGTTACCGAATTAATTAATATGAATATAATTCCCTGGAAGCGAAGCAACGGCTGGTGGTGAGGAGGAGGAGGAGGAGGAGGAAAAGGAGGAGGAGGAAGAGGAGGAGGAGGCAGGTCATTGAAGGTGTGGCCGCGGTGACACGAAGGAAATTGTGCACAAAAACGCCGTAGATTATATTTTCCGTACTTCCTGGCCAAGCAGTGTGGTAGGTGGTGGTGGTGGTGGTGGTGGTGGTGGTGGTGGTGGTGGTGGTGGTGGTGGTGGTGGTGGTGGTGGTGGTCGGTGAAATGGTGCTTAATGTAACGCTAAGAAACACGTGCTTGTGACTTGATTAGATAACGTGACTGTCATTCATAAGCCATACTTTCAGGTGAACTTACCTTATGTGCGTTTGTTTGTGTGTATAGCTCATGACCTCACCTGACCTGACCCTCGGTATTCTGACCACCTGTAGAACTCGTCTGACTCGTCACTCACCTGTAAAAAAAAGGAAAAATATGTTAAACAAAGTTGGGGATTATTTTTTTCATATCACATCTGAGTTTCTCTTAAAAAGTAAAAACATATATTGCTGCTGAAAGACCCACTGTGGATGTTTTATTTTGAATCAAGTTTTTCTTATTAATGTTCCTCTCTACTTATGGTCATCAAATACTTACTTAGCTTTTCTAATACTCCTGTTTCCCATCACCCTTTCCTTCCCCCCTTTCACCCTTCCTCCCACCATTCTTCCCTTCCTCCTCAACTTCCCCCCTTCACCTAACGCCCTTGTACTCCCTCCCCACTAGTACCCTCCCTGTCTGTCTCCTATATCTTCACCCCCAACACACTCCCTTGCTCCCCAATATCACCTCATCTCCCCCCAACTCCCACCATTCTCTCGCTGTCCACAACACTCCCAGCCATCACCTTTGCATCATTCCTAACACTGCCACGTCCCCAACACCCTCTCGTGACACACACACTCTCTCAACTTTACCTCAGCGCATCACACGCCTTTAAGCAGCGTATGGAAAGTGAGTGAAACTGATAACTTGGTTTATAAGAAAGGGAAGAAGGGAAGCAGTACTAATATTCTCGTCAGTTTGTCTTTTGTTTTTATTCTACTTATATTATACAATTATTTCACATATTGTTAATTAGTCTGTTTTGTATGTCTTGTTAAGTGGAATGTTTGCGTTTTTTGCTATGATTACAAAAGCAAGTATTAATTTTATTTGTGATTTTGTTTGTCTATTTGTCTGTTTTTTTTTTCTATGTACCTATGTATGTATGTGTGTGTCTGCGTGTCTGTACGTGTTCCCGCCTGCCACTATCCAGTCGCTCTTTTTTTTGTCTCTTTCTTTTGTTACATATCTCCTTTTTCATCGATCAGTCTTCCTCATCCCTCCCCGCGGCTACTCCTCTTCCCCCGCCGCTGCTGGAGGACCAAGTCAGCTGAGTCTAGACACCCGTAAAGGAAGACAATTATGATCTCAGTATTTCCTGTCCTCATTTTCTACCTAACTTTCGCTTCGGGTCGAGTTGAGGAATTTTTTTTCCCTCTTATTCAACTTATATGATCCCAGTGACGTCCGCAGCCACCCACGCTTCCTTCTTGTGCCTTTCCATCCCATCTTTTCCTTCCTTCCGTAACGTGAGTAAGGAAGACACCAACGTGATGATGCAACGTAAACGTTTGCAAAGTGAAAGATGATGACATGAAGGAGACAGGATTATATTCTTATCCTGGTTTACATTTATCTATATATTTATTTTCTGAATATATTTCCTCCGTTTTTTTTTGGTTAAGGTTTTGCATCTCATTCAAATACATGTAGTTATTTTTTCTTTATGATTCTCCATCTGTATATTTGCATTTTTAAACTTTCATCTGAAATTAATACTGATATTCTGTCTTTCCGTCTCTATCCTCCTGTCTATCTGTATGTGTATATGCATGTATATATAATTCTCTCTCTCTCTCTCTCTCTCTCTCTCTCTCTCTCTCTCTCTCTCTCTCTCTCTCTCTCTCTCTCTCTCTCTCTCTCTCTCTCTCTCTCTCTCTCTCCATAATTCTACAACAGCATCCTTATCTCTCCTCGCGGCTTTTCGCTTCCTGTATTCTTTTGTTTTCTTCATGACTTTCCTCTTTCATTATTTTTTATCGCTGTCTCCGGAAATTACTCTCTCCGCCTCTTTGTACTCTGTTCTTTATCTTGGTGTATGTTTGCCTGCCTTGTGTTTGTCTCTGTCTCCCCGGATGTGTCTACCAGGTTTGGATGAGAGAGAAAGAGAGAGAGAGAGAGAAAAAAAAAAATAAACAGGTATATGAATAAAAGAAAAAAAAGAAAAAAATTACATACAAGGTAAAAAAATAACAGAGAAATTTTTTTTTCTAACTTAATTGTGTTCGTCTGTTGTGCTGAGACTCTCATTTGACTTCTTAAATTACACGTATGCATGTATCTTTTTTTTTTTGTTTTGTTTCGTTGACAAGATACCTGAGTAGCTGACAATTTTTTTCCTTCTCTTCGCTTTTCCATTCATTGCCATCCATTAAATCCCTTCCTTCCTTTTCTTCCCCTTCTCCTTACCGTCTCTTCACTACCCTCGTCCCC